>JNDP01001009.1:0-24997 GCA_000696975.1 Apophysomyces trapeziformis B9324
TGGTTTTTTAGGGTTGCAAAACTGAAAATTTCTAGCTAACATATTACTGCTGCTTACGCGATTCCTGCGTCAATTTGTTCAACGACCATTGCTTTACCGCTCTTTGTTATTCCATGACAGTGATTGACCGGTCCATCGATCATTCTCTTCACAGATCAATCACCAACACAATATCGCTGCTTAATGTGTAACGCAAAAATTCAGTACTGGACAACACCTTTGTCTGCGAAACAACAGGAGCAGGGACAACACAGCAGGGCCAAGTTCTTGTTGGCTATCTCCGGAAACGAACACGGAGCACAATTGAAATAGCAATTGCATGTCATGGCGTAGATCGTTAATACCTTTCATGATTATCCATGTCTTCCACAGTCTGCGATTCTCGTCGTGTGATCAGCATGTTTTGCAATACGTCCTGTTTAGCGTGGATTTTAGCTTTAATTTTCGGCAAATGCAGACTCATCAACGGCGTTGCTTGCTGTGAGTTACATATCAATATTATTAATAACGCATGCTTATATCCTTTTCAACGCAAACTTGACCCCTTCCTTTGACTCGAAAGTTATTTAGGATAACATAAAGGTAACCATTCAATAAGCGTTACGTAAATTAAAACAAACTACGGATGATCAACGGCTTTTGTCCTTTCCATATCTGGAACCTTTCAGATAATACTACTACATGGAGATATCTCGATTTTAGAAAGGTTGCCAAGCAAAGTTGTGATTCTGTTATTGCTATTAGCTAGCTATATACCACTTTATTTGCTATATTACAGTATTCTTTTGTCAACTTCAATATTATATTATATGTCTAACAGTCTGTTATAAGCAGCTCCTCTTTCCCCTTAGCTACTGTCAGCTTAGACATTGACATTGACCACTAGCTATTGCGGGGCTTGCTTATACTCATGTTGCTGATGGGTGCGTTAGTTGGTTGTTGTTATCATGCAGGATTAAAAATACGCTGCAACCATATCCATAGACTGCACAAAATTGGGTTAGACTATTGTATGTATACATCGCTCGAAATTCAAATCGATACGGCAGTGTCCAACCGGATAAGCCTATGCAAAAGCACCCTTAAAAAGATGCCAACATATTTTCAATCGGCGCAGACAAGTGGATGACATCACAAGTGCGGTGCTATGTGCGGATAGGAACTTTTGCTTTGACCGGAAGCCGAGATTCGCCAGGGCTCGGGACACTCTTAAAGGGTTGGTTTGGGTATGCGGGGTATGGGTTGCGGTGTTTATACAACATACACGCTTCGTTTCCGTTCGAGCGAGAGGCAGTCTACGCTTTCTTTTTTCTTCTTTAACTACCGAAAACTTCCCCACTCTTTTTGTCTAATTCGAACCAATGGCTTTGCGTCTCTCTACCCCTGCATTCCGCTCCACTGCACGTTTGTTGGCTCGTCAACAGCCCATGGGTCTGGTGAAGATTCATTCCTGTAAAGTTTTTGTTTTCTTTCTTCTTAACCATTTCCGGTTTCGCCCGGTGCCAACGTGAATGGCCTTTTTTTTTTTATTTTTTGTTTTTGGCTTAACATGTTATCTATTCTATAGCTGTGTCGACCAAGAACAATGCTACGACGACCACCTCTGTTAGCCATACACCGGATAGACTTCACGGTTCGTACCATTGGGATCTCGAACGCGGTGTTACTGTCGCCTTGATTCCTTTGATGGCCTCTCAGTTTGCCTTTGGTGCCTCACCTGTGACAGATACACTTTTGGGTGTTGTTCTTCCCATTCACGTTCATATGGGTAAGAAAATAATCATTAGCGTGTTCGCTATAAGAAACTCATTGTATACACCTTTTTTTTATCTTTCTCTTTCTCTATAGGCTTTGGCGCTTGCATTACGGGTAAACGATAAAAGAGTGGAACCTTTTTCTTTAGCATGTGATTTTGCTCACTCGAATCTATTTGCCTATGTTTTGTTAGATTACTTCAATGCCCGTAAGGCCCCTGTGATCGGCAGAATCATGACAGCTACTTTGTATGCTGCCACCGCTGGTGTCCTTGTCGGTTGCTACCAGATCAACACCCATGATATCGGTCTTACCGAATTGATCTCCCGTATCTGGACCGCCTAAAGATCATCCTAACAAACAACAACCAGGAATAAAAAGAGGTTGGTGGGGTAAGGGACCACATCATTGAAAATAAAAAAACGAATTTTGGACGTTTGTGTACAAGAATATCAAAAATTCAATCTTTTTGTCTGTTTTCGTTTTTTTTTTACTTCTTTCTATAGTGGGTTTATTTTGGTATCAAGGTCATATAAAAAGGGAGAATAAGGCGATAGTTTGAGATGATGAAAGAGAAGAAAACAAAACCACACAGAAAGCCCGGTTTTGTTTTTAAAGTTCTTCATCCGTTGAGCTTTTTGGGCTAGTATCACCACTACTGCTTGGACTATAGAACTTTTGAGTGACCATCCGACGTTTGCGGAGGAATTTTTCCTATAAGAAAGAGAGAGAGAGAGAGAGAGAGAGAGAGAGATAGCAGAGAATTAAAAGATATTAGAAAGATCAGGGATTGAAATGGTTGAGTATCCTTTTCTTTCTTTTTTTTTTCTTTTGGTTTACCACAACTGTTTCTGCACCGAACATGCCAGCGAACCCTTTGATGAAATCATGGCTTTGGTTTTCCCATGATTGTAATTGATCCATCACCGCTGTCTTAATTTGTTTTCGAAGCTCTTCAATGGATCTCTTTGTCTTGATTTCTTGTTCCTAATTAAGTTTATTTTGTATGCGTGTGTTCAGAAAGATCAGCCATGGCCATTCCTTTCTTTTCCCTTTTTTTTTCCTCAAAGCTTTTACCTTTAAAAAGGAAATATTGAGCTCCTTGGCGCTCACCCCACGCTCCAGGTTACGACGCAAGAAAGAGTCGTAATCACGGACAATACGCGTGATAAGATCTGACGTCGAGATACCATCGGTACGTCGTGTGGGAAGGAATTTGCCTTGGGCCTTGACAAATGCATAGACATCACCGGACTCTACCGATTTGTAGGGTTCAGCATCATGTGCAACATAATCAATCTGATGTTTATCAAGAAACTCCTGCGTGACAACCCACGGAGCATCTTCAATCACCTCATCCACCCAACGACAATGACGCACCGATTCGTATCGTTCTTTATCCGTCATCACTGTCCTACCCTTACGCTTATGCGTCTCGACATCATTGCATACTTTCAAAAAGAAGTGTCATTAACCCCGCGTTGTTTTGCCCGGCACTTGCATGCTTTTTGCACTTACCTCCAACAAGAAGATATACATTAGGAAATGCTTTCTTGGCTTGTTCCAATGCCTTAGCATGTCCGAAATGAAACATATCATAGATCCCATCACAATAGATACGAATCGGTCGTCCCAATGGCGGCTATGGAAACGGAAAGAACAAAAGAAAAAAGTTGGCATAAGCAAAAACAAAAATCGCAAACAGACCAAGTTATTTTGTTCTTTTTCCTGGTACCTACGTCATTGATACGGAAGTCATACCCTTCTGTCATAGGGGAGGCGTGAGCGATTTTCAGACACTCAGTTTCAGCTTCGTACCCTTCGTTGTTCGTCTTGGATCGTTTGAACGGTCGAGGGGACGTGCTAGACGTGGGTGTGGGAATGGCTTGAGCTAAAAAAAAATCGTACAAAGGGATAGAGATTAGTCTAGTTTGAAAAGCGAAGAATTGTGCCAATTCGATCAACTCTAATGCTTAGACTATTTACTCATGATGTAATCACAAAGGTTTAGAAAAGGGCTTCTCTAGGATAAAAGGAGTCGCAGGACACAAATCAGTAAATGAGCTCCGGTCAATGGTCAGAACAACCAGGAAACAGATCCAATGACGCTGCTATGTGAAAAGAAAGAAAGAGAAAGAAAGAGAGAGAGAGAGAAAGATCCTGGGACAGCACAAAAAGATGTGTATGTGTGTCCTGATTAGATTTGATTCTCCGAGGCAAAGTGACACAAAGGACCCGTAAGGTGAAGTGGCGTCATGTGAAAAAGAAGCCTTTATGCCCCATGTTGGGGTAGAGATGTGACTTGGAAAAGTGTTACATCCTACAAAAGAGATGACGATGCAATAATTCCTTTGTTTTCTTTTATCTTTTTGATATGGAAGGGGTTTTTTTTTCATGCAACAATGCGCAACCCTACTCACGGACATAAGTCAGGTCAGCATGACCCGGTCATTCGGATCTCAACCGATGATCATCATTGAGGAACCAAATAAAAGTGGTTAAAGAAATAAGATGATGGTTGTAAGAAAAATGATGAAGAATAAGAAGAGGAAAAGTAGAAAAGAAAACAATGGCATATATATATCTATATATATATATATGTCTAACCCATGTTGTCATCAATGAAAAGTGTAACCTGAGTGAGAAAACCCAATTCTGGGTTCTCTGTTTTGTTTCTCTTTTTATGGGGGAGTGAGAGAAAGAGAGAAAGAGAGGAAGAGGGATAGAGTGCTTGTGTATTTTGTCCTCTCGCGTGAATGATGTGGCACCTTCTAACTAAAACAGAATAAAAAAACATTTCACCCATGCTTACTAAAAAAAAGTCTAATCCGCTTCAAACTTTTTTTTCTTGTCTTATCGCTAAAAACACTAACACCGTCGATCGGCTAATCTTTTTTTCTTGTTTTTATTGCTTAGGTAGGTATGGGTAAAGGGGCTGATAGAGTGGTTGTAGGAACTAATACATAGGGAGCAGAAGGGGATAAGGAAAGATGGGGTTGTTGATGATCTTGGTAGTATCGGCATTTTGCGGTCTGATAAGCCTCGAGACCAAGGATCACCCAGGTACGCCCATATTCGGAATCTTCGAAGTGTCTTGCCCAGGCACACAGGACATTCCACGGTTGGACCAGATCGCGGCTAAGTCGGAATCTGCCAAAGAGAATATCGATGAGGTCAGAAAGGTCTGCGTCGGCCTCTTCTTCCAATCGCTCCAATGCGGACAGTAACATGGTCGGCCGTGATTCCGTATGGAGTGAGATATGTCGATAATGGCTAAAATAATGATCGAGGAGCATGGTCCATGCGCATATCAGGTCTTCTTGGATAAAATGGGCATAGGATGGCATCATATAATGTTCTGTTTGTTGTTGTTGTTGTTGCTCTGCTTGTATATGGGGAACGCAATAGGAAGAAGAAGAAGCAAAAGATGCTGAGGGTGGGTAAGAGGGATATGCATGAGAGCATTGATCAATGATCCAGTTAAGCTCTTCATAATTATCACAATAGCGTTCTCTCCTTTCTTCAATCCTTTCGATTTCTAGGTAAACCCATTCATCCACCGACATGATTCTATTTGTCATAGGATCGATGATCAGACCGTTATTCACTTGTAGCGAAGCCATTGCTTTGTTTTCTTTTCTTTCTCAAGGTCGAATGATATTATATATATACAAAAAAATGAAGTAGTAATAAGTTAGTAGTAGTAGGGAAATTTATTACAATGTACAACCCAAGAGAAGGCGCTGTTGCTTTATATATGTATATGAAAAAGGTTTTCCGCAGGTTGCCACATTATTTCCTTTGTAGCTAATGTAGATTTATTCTAAAACCCAGATCTCCGCCCTTCGTTATTATTGTTATCGTTTTTTCTCTTTGTCTCCGTTTTTTTTTTCCGTTTTTTCTTCAATATTGGTCTGAATTCTTCTGATTTGGCATCTGACATTGGATCTTCCAGGTTAGTACAGTGCAACAAGAAGTAAACATGGAATATTTGATCGTCTTTTTTTAGTACCATGTGTACTAATTAACTTGACCTGTCAAGCTTATACTAGTAACACCGAACAGGTTATTCTCTTTTTCCACCTCCCCTTTTTTTCTTATTCTATGAAACAAAGAAGAAGTTTTGCTCAGCCTGACAAATCGAATTTTACTAAAGTCGTACTAAAATAAGAAAGAATGATCTCACACGCGCACATATATCACGCACACTCAGTCGATCCCATCTTCTATGTGTGTTTTCGGCCCAATTTTCCGCGCAAAAAAAAGAAAAAAAGTGCCACAATTTTTTTTTCTTCTTCTTACTTGTCATGACATTCGGTTTCTCTAAGAAAAAAGAAAGAAAGAACAAACAAAAAAAATAACATCGAGAAAAAAAAAGGAGCAGCGAACTGAGAAAGAGAGAAGCCTTCTTCTTGCTCAATAGAGAATATATTATATATCATCAAGAAACCTTCTTTTGTTTTTTTCTCTGTGTTATCCTAATTCCTTACTACAATGACAAATCTCTTTTACAATGATAACAAAAAGAAAAATTTGTTAATTTTCTTTCTTCTTTTTTTTATAGTCACGATAGCAACTAATTTTTTTTCTATGCATAGTTTGTGTGCGAAAGTGGACGGTAAGTTGGAGGTAAGACTGTTTGTAAATGATTATTTTTGCAATCATGGGTGACCAAATTTGGTATGGTGATAAAGCTCCTTTGTCCTCCTTGGCTGAAATATTTGATCATCTGTGGATCGGCAGTGGGTGGCAACAGAACATGATGACCTGCATCATGTTCTACTACACCATATCCGGTATGCTTTTTTGCCCGCAATCGATCAAGAAATACAGAAGAAGTCCCTTCCTCTACTACCTCCAATGGTCCCGAAATCGTCGTTGTTCGGATCGATGAACGGGAAAACCGCTGCTTGAGTTTGGATGAGGAAGAGGGCCTTCGAAGCGAGTCTGCTTGGAACGGTGTCCTTGATTGCGGCTGTGGCTGTTGCTGTTGTTGTTGTTGCTGTTGTTGTTGTTGTTGTTGTTGTTGTTGTCGTTCTTTCTGTTGTTGCTGTTGTGCTGTTGATGATCGTGACAGCGAAAGCCTGGTGAGTGATGGGAAAAATCGACTGGAAGAAGCTTTAGGCTCAACAGGACTAGAGAGAGTTGTTGGCGTAACAGTTGTTCTAATCGTACTACTGTTCGTATGTTTGTTATTTGTCCGGGAAGTTGTAGAGGTGGAGATAGATGAAGCTTTTTTTCGTAAAAAGGTACTGAGAGACCCACTCACGGACGCGGTCATCAAGTGGAAGTTTTCCTGCCGTGTGTTTTTTGGTTTCGTTGCAGGTTCCTCTTCTAGTCTTGGAGGGCGTGGTGGGGGCTGATAGCCTAAGAATCGATATTTTGCAAGAGAGATTTAGATAAAGAGGACTATTGTATCTTTGTTTATTCTCACCTTCCAGCATTGGTTTTGGAAGACCTTTCTGTGCTATTCGTTTCGTCCATGCTTTCAGTTGTGTATCGGCTTGAGAGTACAACTCGAGCGATCTTTTCTCATAAAAAAGTATACGATCGCGGACGTCTGAAAGATGTTGAACTTCCCTACGATATCGTGTTTCTGTCTTTAGATTCACGGCCGAGCTTCTATTCATTCGTCGCCTTATGGAGGGTGGCGATCGATCTGTGGAGGAGACTGATGCGATAGACTTTTTTGGGCGTTGCGATAGTGATGAAGCCATAGTTTGTACTGAGAATATGAATCAAGTTCGAAAGAGACAAAGACGAAGAAAAAAGTGGTAGAGAGAAACGAGACGAAGAAGCGAAATTTGTTTAGCAAGTTTGTCTTCGCTTTTGGCTTAGTTGCTAGATTTTTGGGATGCTCCTTTATCTTTTTTGACTTGTTCTTTTCTTGGTGAATCCCCTGCATCCCCTTTTTTCTTTTCTGATCAAGCTCCTTGATATGCCGCTCGTCCCTTTTTGGGCGGGTCCATCCAACTTAACACCTCTAGGTGGCCAACTCTCCTTTTCCATACCCAACTGTGATTTGACGGAGTCTGGATCGGGCCTTAGTTCAGCCAAAATCAAAGAAAACGAGATAGAAACAGGATCCAGCATAACAACCTCATCAATAACAATAGCTATAATCTTTTGTCTTTGACATGGTTTATCAGAAAGGCTATAAATTACTATTTTAAAAGTCATGGCTGATCAGCAGTGTAGTTGCAAATTTGGCCAATAGCAAATAAAGATGGTTTCGCTCATAAGCAGTAAACGATCCTCTTTCTCTATAACTTACAACCCCCTGGTTTCAGGCTTAAAGTAAGCACAGGGTAACCCATGACTTGTAGAAACTTTAGGAATAGCCATGGTAAACTTATATAGGCATCATTTTTCCCTTTTGCTTGCCTCACGTTTCCCAGAGATTTACCTCACTATCTACTTGGATTGAAATATAGAGATTGAGACTCAACTGTTATGTCTCGATGACAAAATAGAACTCGCAATGGGTTACTTTCGGGTTTGCTCGGGAGAATAAAGGTACAGTGAAACTTAACCCTTTGTGTGCCATTTGTGGGGTCCACTTTTTTTTTTCCTTTCATGCATTTAATAACTCTTTTGCACATCCATAAGCTACCGGGACTACCAGAATCGGGATAAACCTCCTCAGCCCAAAGTGCTCGATTACTTCATCCGCCTTTATGCACTTTTAATGAATAGAGACCCTGATTGCATATTATCTCGTGCATTGCATCTCTCTCTCTCTCTCTTTAGCATTTTTTTTATCATTGTATCCGGAGCGATCATTGCTTAGCGTTCCGAAACCGGGAGACAAAATTTAGGGTTTCAAGCTTTATATTCATTTCATGAAAAAAAAAATAGTTTGATCCTGGTAGTTAAGGAGCATATGCAGAAAAATAAAATAGATAGAGAAAAAGCAAGGCATTGACATTACAGTACACAGTGTTTCGGATTGAACGGATCGGAAAACTCTTCCCTGCTTTTTGGGCTTTATAGTAACACAATGACAAACGGGATTACTTCTCGTGTCCTTCCGGGGATTATTGGAACCATTTTTTAAGTGATAAACCAGCTGGATATTGCTGTTCGTATTCGGCTGCCCGATCTGCTGAAGATCGTCGTTGAGAAGAAAGACCGGGATACATCTCACGTTTCTGTCCTAGAGAGATACGTCGCTGCTGTTGCTGCTGCTGTTGCCGGTGTTCAAGACCAGCCCCCGTCATGTTTTGTCCAGACCAACGTGGTGTATCGGTACTTCTTGATTCAACAGAAGAAGTTTGCTCTTTGGATTGCTTAGTTTGCGAAGCGTTCATCATATATATGTATTAAGATGAAAAGAGACAATCATTCCCCCCAAGCCAGACCCCAAATTTATAGGGCTACTGTGGAGAACGAACAAAAACTTAATAATGGGCAGTCCTGAAACCCATGCTCAGATGATTTCCTGCCCTTTCGCTAGGTTTCACATATAATATTGAATGATATCGTTATCGCTACTCTTAAATGAACCTGGTGTCAACAGGAAAACGGATCCCTTTACGCTTGAAAAGAAACCATTACGCATCTTAAACCATCGTATATGTGGCGATCTAATTGAAGCGAAATACATATTCAGCAGCGTAAACCTACTCTATGCAGTCAGGCGAAGGTTTCGCATATTTCTCCTTTGCTCTTCGAGCCCGCCGAGATTTTTGTTTCGCAATTTTAGCTGCCTTTCTTGCATTTTTACTTTGATCCCCGTTGATCAAATCATCCAGCTTTTCCCTAAGTAATTTACGTGCAATACCCCGGTTTTCCTGCAAGGATCGTGTTTGCTGGCACTGTTTTTTGTGGAGAGAGTAGATGGAAAAAAAAGAAAGGGGCAGAAAGGGAAAAAAGAGAGGAGATGGAAAGGACGTGAGCTTTTTTTTTTTTGGTTTATGTGGACGTATGCGTGGTCATCTCCACGTCATAGGTTCGTTTTTCTTTACCTGCACTCGAATACCCGTAGGAATATGACGCAGATCTACGCAACTCGATCGTTTGTTAATACATTGTCCTCCTGGTCCTGATCCTTTCACAAAAGTTTCGACTAGATCCTTGTCATCCAGAACAATTTTCTTTCGTTCTGGTTTCGCAGCTAATGAGGACATGAATCGAAGACGACCAAGACCATTCAGTAAAATGCTCGGTATCCGACTAAGCAAGGACATGACTACTGTCTTTGAACAGGAAGAACAACGGTGGGGTAACGGGGCCTTACGAAAGCATGGAGGCCCGAGTGACTGAAAAACTTTGGGTGTCTCCGCAGTCCTCGGAATGTGGGAACAATGCAACTGTCCAAAAAAGCATGCATGCAGCGTTGCGCAGTTACTCTTTCTTGCTCTTTCCTTTTTCTATGTGATCCTTGCATTAGGTGGCCCGATGCTTCAGGAGCAAAGAGAAAAAAGAAAAAGAAAAAGATACATTGCACGTGCGGGCCATGTTGAGATGCAGAAAGTTCGTTGTCTGATGACAAACAGTTGCAGCTCTCGAGATACATACATATAAAAATCACAACAAAGCAATAGTTACTACGTTTCTTGTACGATACTGGTTTGTTGCAAAAAGTGAGATTGTTTTGAGACGAAAAAAAAACATGCTGCTCTATGTTGATCATTGGAGAACTTGATTTTTCATCCTAGGAAAACAAATATTGACGAAATGACGACATGGTACACGAGGAGGAAGAAAAAGGATGGTAAGGGGATATACAGGGGCTATTCTTCTGCAATATCGTATAATACCCGGATACGGAGAGAGCACAAATCGCAGTTAACAATGTCGATGCCCTGTTCAAGATCATTCTCTGTAATGGCATATACTCCTGAACAACGACACTCAGTCGAATAAGTTTGTGATCCTTCGTCGTAATCCATTTCGTCTAAATCGATCTCTGCATTTATCGTCGGCTGGGAAAGCTGATCAGCTAAGAAAACAAACAAAAAAGGAAACAGAATTGGTCAGTACAGGATACTATGCCTATTGTAACCATGTTTTCCCGTATCAATCTTCCGCTCACTTTTTAGTTCATTGTCATAATGTCGACGTTTTCCAGGATCACGTAAAATGTCCCAAGCTAGTAGAATCCGATGTACATAGTCGTCGCTGCCATCAGCATCGCCACTACGTTTGTCAGGATGATGCTATTTCTATAAAGTTCAATCGATAAAAAGTTCTTGCGATCAAGACGGATTCAGTTGGTCTTGTGTGTAGCTTGCCTCGAGAATGAGTTGCTGGAAACGTTGTTTTATTTGTTCTGTCGTTGCATGCTCCGGTACTCCTAACACCTCATAATGGGTGTCCATACCGCCCTGTTCTTTTTCGTTTTTGTCTTTCTGTCAGCGGGCGTGATAAGGCACGATTGAAAAAGCGGAACCCGATCTTTTGCAGTCATGATGGCTTGGGCAGGCGGGCTAGACAAATTATTGTCATTCTCTTCCAAAGCCATCCTGTTACTAAGTGCTGGAAGATGACCACGATCCTTCTATCGACGCTCCTATATATGCAATTTCTTTCTCATTCTCTCAGTAAAAGATGCCAAAAAAACCGTTGCCATTACAACCAAATAATGATTGATTGCGCTGCCTGAAAAGGTATAGTTTTGTGTTACCTATGCGATGAGTTAGGCTTTGCTGTCAAAAAAAAAAAGGTATAAAAGAAGCCATCCAATGTACCCAACAATATCAAATACAAAGAGCATGTCAACCATACACGACTTTATGACTTCTCCTTCACATAAAGTGCTGATAAACACTAGAGGCAACGACTTGCCAGCCGAAATTTTAGTCAATGTCGCTGAAACGTTTACCGAGAAGAACTCTGTATTCTCATCCGACTGTGCAGTTCCAGGAACCGCGCGTTGATTCCAAAGTTATACCATTCTATAGCAATACACTCGGAATAAACACTTCGATTGTTTCTAAATACTATGCTGGTGACCGCTACTAGTACAAAACTACTACTCTTGGTACATAAACTGCATGTACCACAGAGCTCAAGTGATATCCTGTCGACCATTCATTTTGACCTTTGGTATGATAAGCCGGACCCTAATTATCAATCTGTCACTGGTTACACATGGTTCACTTTCTTACAACGGTGGCAGAACCTCAAAGCACTAGCAACCGATATACAATGGAAAGAATGTGAACTTCGGATGCTCACTAATAGTGGTGATGTCTATCGTAGGCTGACGCGCTTCTTTATCGACATCGATGACTGGGAAATGTATTCAACTGCATTTACCGAGTTTACGTCTGTAGAATATTTAGGGCTTAATTTCGGCAGGAGGCCCACAACGCTTTTGCAGTTGGAAGACATTCACAGCCACTTTCTTAACACGAAATACTTCACTATCAAGGGAAACGAGATTGAAGACGAAGTATACCGATATCTGTCACCACGTTGCCCTCGTCTTTCTTCAATTCACTGCAACTATCGCAGGGACGGCTATCGATTACCCGCTATTTATTATCCCAATGCAGGTCTCAAATCACTCTCTGTGTGGGCACAGCCATATAGTAGTGCTTTTAGGCTGACACGTATGACCGAGGCGGAGCGTATCCAGCTACAAAAGGAGGGATACTCAAAGTTGAACGAACTCAAAGAGACATAGGGTTATACGAAAGGGTATTGGCTATCTTATCTTGCTCATATAGAAGAAGCACTCCCGTAATTGGCTGATATATTTGCAGTCAAACCTACACACTGTCTCACCTGACGCCTTTAGGTTTTCGTCTTTAAAGTTGGGAAACTGAATAGCAGGGTTAAGCTTCGTAGAAAAAGAAGAAAGACAACAATTACTTCCAACAGATATATATATATAAGCAGATACAATAGTATAGTGCAAAAAAAAGAGGAACAATAATAGCTATGTGACAACATAATTGACAGTAGCTCTTCATTAAACATAGGCGTCCAACGGCCTTTCTTTTGCCAAAGTCATGATGTGGGTTTCCTTTTTACTTCTCTTCACTTAGCGTAAGATTAATATGCACTTTAAACCTGATAAATGGCCATCGTACTTCGACAATGAAGCTAGTTTGATTTACATAGTCGTCTTCAACGGTATTTTCGTCCGAAAATATGTTGCTCAAATTGATTTTTGCTCATGATAATAGTCATAGGGCTTCATCAACAACTATTTTCTTTCTTGACTCTCTAACATTATTATACGCCCATTCTTTTCGATGGCGTACCAAGTTATAGTCCATTACGGCAAGATATCCACTCTCCGATAGGTATATCAAGAGAAGATGTGCATGTTACGCTGTCAGGTACCAGACGTTTAAGGAATCACGCTAGGAAAAAGGAAATGGTTCATATTCGAGAAAGAAGTCGGTATGTTCTTTTACTGTGTCATTTTTTATAGTATGAAAGAGAATAAGCAGAAGTAAATGTATTTCACAAAAAAGCTAGTAACAAAAGGGTGACAAAAGAACAAGGAAAATGAAAAGGCAATTACAGTTGCGAACGAAGAATCTTGACCACCTTGACTTGGGTGTACTCTTGTAGAGCATATTTTCCAAGCTCCTTACCAAATCCAGATTGCTTATATCCACCAAATGGAGTGGATTGATCAAAGATATCGAAACAATTCACCCAGATGGTACCAGCTTTCAGTTCGTTTGATACTTTGATGGCTGTGTCAAGATTAGCAGTATACACACCACCTGCCAAGCCATAGTCTGAATCATTGGCAAGCTCGATAGCTTCATCGATTGTCTTGAAAGTGGCGATGGTAACGACCGGTCCAAAAATTTCTTCTCTCATCACACGCATGTTGTTATGGCAGTTTACGAGAACAGTTGGCTCAATGTAATAACCGCGGTTACCCCATCGTTTGCCACCATAGGCAACTTTTGCTCCTTCCTGTTTACCAATCTCGATATAACCAAGGATCTTTTCGAATTGACTCTTGTTGATCTGCGGTCCTTGAATAGTGTCTGCATCAAAAGGATCACCAAGCTTGAAATTCTTTGCGTTTTCGATAAAGAGCTCCAAGAACTTGTCGTACACGGATTCATGGACAAAGATACGTGACCCAGCATTACAGCTCTGACCATGGTTGTTGAAGATACCACCAGCACTGTGCTCTGCTGCGTTCTTCAGATCCGCGTCGGCGCATACGATCTGTGCTGATTTACCACCAAGTTCCAGTTGAAGCTTCTTGAGGTTACTCTTTGAGGAAGCCTCCATAATCTTTCTACCTGTGAAGGTAGAACCAGTAAAGGCCATCTTGCTAACTAAAGGATGTGTGGAGAGGTAGGTTCCGGAAGTATGTCCAAATCCAGTAAAAATGTTTACAACGCCCTAGATCACAAAAGGAGGAAACAAACAAACAAGACATTTTCCCCGGTCAAAACCACCATAGATTCATATGGAAAAGACAGAATAGTTGAAAGTTGACTTACCGGTGGGAATCCTGCTTCCTTCACAAGCGCAGCGAACTTGTAAGCTGGCAAAGGTGTGACTTCAGATGTCTTCATCACAACTGATCACAGTAAAATAAGTGTTCATCTTTAATCCTCTTCTTCTGCAATATGAAACGGAGAAAGACTTACTGCAGTTACCCGCTGCCAAGGCAGGAGCGAATTTCCATGCGGCCATCATGGTTGGGTAGTTCCAAGGGATGACGGCACCAACGACACCAAGGGGTTCATGGCGGGTGTAGCACATCTTGTCAAATGTCGTATCAATCGTCTTGCCATGGATCTTATCGGCCCATCCAGCAAAGTATCGGTAGCAGCCAATGGAATCGGTAATGTCCACATCACGGGCGATGACAAAGGATTTACCATTATCAAGTGCATCGAGTGTAGCCAGTTCATCCTTGTCACGTTCCATAAGATCTGCCAGACGGTTGATAAGTCGGCCACGTTCAGCAGGGGCTACTTTGCTCCATGTCTTCTTGTAACATTCTGCAGCAGCCCTGACTGCGGTATCAACATCCTGCTCGTCGGCCGAGTGCACTTTGCAGATGACTTCTTCTGTAGCCGGGTTGATTGTCTCGATGAGTGGACCATGACCTGGGACGAACTCATTATTGATGAAAAGATAGGTGTGAACTAGACATGTGAATGGGCAGGTAAGGTTAAGCCATGTAATGTATTGCATCCAAATGTCTGGACTTCTTGTATATTACCGTCGATTTGTTTGCCGTTGGAAAGCTTTACTGTTTGGATATCACTCTGAGACATGATGTTGGTTGGAAATAAAAGAGGAAGAAAAACGGTATCGATGTGAGGAGTATTTTGGAGCATTTGAGCTTTTTTATAATCATTTCGTAGGTTTCTCAATAGTCACGAAGATGACCTAATAAAATGAATAACCGCACTTCTGACAGTTTGTTTGTCTTTTTTTACTTTGCATAAATGAAACTAAAATACTCAGCTTTTCAGGTTACTCTGTTCTTTAAGCAGGTGCCTTTCGATTGACACGAGCACCGAGCAAACTCTCATGCTTCTTATTCTGTAGTTTTGGATTGATAGGATTGATCTTCGCTTGAATATCCCAGATCTCTCTTTTTAGTTGCTTTTGAGGCATTAAAAAGAACCAAAACATTCAAATCTCCGAGACGGCATCCGATACGTGAGAACCCAAAGTATGTTACAAATCCAAAGTTTCACAAATTACTATTTTAGGCAAATAGCTCTTTCCCGTTTTATTCCCTCTTCAGTCACTTGGTATCCCAAGCTTACTGTTTGAATCAAACCGCTCACACAATTGCTCAGTTCATCCCAAGAATAAATAAAAGGCAAACAATGGATCGACTGATTTAATTAACCCGTATATTTTTCCTGCTTAAAGTGGTAGAAAGGAAGGTGTCTTCCTAAGCGCCCTGTTACACATACCTTTTTAGCAGATCCTCTTGTGCGCGCATCGTTCCGAACAAGCACAGATCTGTTAAGAGATATGTCAACTTCTGGCCATGATGGAATTACTCTTTTTTTGTATCAAACTATCCTCAAGTTCTGAATTGATAGGGCGATCAACGCCCATGGGTTCATTCTTTCCATCAGGTCTTTGTATAACGAATAAAAAGTCCGTTGGCAAGCATGGATCGGCGTCGGTAGCCTGGTCTGGCTTAATACGCTTGAAGAGATAGAAGACTGTTTTTGCTTCGTAGTTAACTGGTGCAAGAAGCATACGGGTTAATGGACGGTTGCCATACTCGAATAATTCATTTCTTGCTTTGCTTTGCAACTCACCGGGCTGATTGTTCGACATTGCCCAAAGTTCATACCAACGACGAAGAATTAGGCTATTGTAATACAATACCGTTCATATGGTAGGGTTAGGAAACAACTAATATAAGTTTACTCATCGTCGACTTACCGTGTTCTCCTACATCCCGGTAAATTAGGCAAATTCACATTTGGACCATTTCCCTCCAATTCCCAAATTTCTGGCTGTTAAGACTCTATCAAGTTTGTCATGTAGAAGCTCCCTTCCCATCACACCCATTTTAACCAATAGAATAAGTGATGGAATGCATATCAATCACCTGTTCCTACCATTCAATCGTATTATCATCGCTAAATCTATATCCCATGGATTTGGACTTCTTTTGTGTGGATCCTGAAACGGATAAATGAATGGGGATCAATTACTGACACGAACAAATGGAAGGAGGCAATGTGTAAGATAAAGTCGTTGCAAAACAATATCCATTAAATAACTGCCCTTCCCTAGCTCTAGGAATAAAATTTGATTTGTTATCGTCATTCAGGCACAAGGAGAGTATACATAAAGAGGTTATTGATAGAATAAGATATTTTCTTTCGGGATTCCTTATTTAGCTATGTTATCCTTTCCTTGATCCCCAGTGGGTTTGACCTTTGCCAGGAAGAAAATACCACGCACGACAAAACCTTCAGATAAAAAGAAACAAAAGTTGTTATAGTCGGCAGACTGCCAGGAATTGAGCTCACTCTTCGGCAGCATTAACGACACTTGTTAGATTAACAGGAACAATAATTCACCAACTGGAAAGGCAAAGTTTCATAAAAAGGCGCGGAGCGCGTTTTCATAAAGGTGTCCTCGCCGTATTTTAAGCTGGAAATTCAATGGCTAGATAGGATTGAGACAGATGTAGAGGACAATGAATTAAAAGGTAAACGGATCCGATGATGATTTATTCTCTTCGATCGTTTGTGTGTATTCGTATCCTTTTCTACAATTTCTTAATGGCATAATAAAGTGGCGATAACTACAAGAAAGAAAAGCTATGACAATATGGTGCATCCGTAAGAACGGAAGTGGGTGTGATAATGCACTGCGATTTATAAGAAATGGACTTCCTGAAGATGTACGTTTTTGGCACAATGGCCGAAGTGAAAAGGAAGTTACCCTTTATGGATCTTGGCTGTGATTGGTCGAAAATTCTTGACTACGACAAACTTTCGACCAATCACAACCAAGATCCATAAAGGGTAACTTCCTTTTTGCTTCGGCTATCATTCCTAAAACAGACATCTTCAAGAAGTCCTTTTCTTATCTGTCGCCGTACACTGCTGAGCCCCTCTCCATTGTTACAGTTTCACCAGATCGTCATAGTTTTCCTTTCTTATAGTTATCACCACTATTATTATGTAATTAGAAATTATAGCAAAAAGATATAAATACGCAGACGATCGAAAAGAATAAAGGATCTCATCCGTTCATCTTTTATTTCATTATCTTCTATACCTGTCTCAACCCTATCTGGCCATTGAGATTCCAGCTCAGAATACGGCGACGACAAGTTCTTGACTACGACAATTTGAGAAACAAAAAATGCTCCCTGCCAGGATCGAACTGGCGACCTTCAGATTATGAGACTGACGCGCTGCCAACTGCGCTAAGGAAGCGAGCCATTTTTTCGGGCTCTTGGATTCCTTTCCACTGGTTGTCTTGCTTCCGTCCAAACGATGATAATTCCTGGAATGCTCAAACCAGCCTTGTCAAAATAAAGAATAAAAGATAACTCTTGAATTACTGATTGATTTCCTTCCTCCCTTTATTGGATATTATTCTAACGATATTTATATGTTACAGAACAGAATATGCTAGAAGAATATAATACTTTTACTAGAAGGTACTAGGAATATCTATTTGGATTTGTATGTATGATACTTCCAGAATATTCAAGCAGTATCCGTAATGATCTTTCAGATCACGTGCTCGGAGTAACGGTTTTCCGGCGACCTGGATTGACCGGCTTGAACTTTCGCTTCGGTGGTGACGTGCCACTATGTGGAGCGGGCTCGTCCACGACATTTTTGTCCTGAGCGACAACCTAGGAAACCAATCGGAAGAGGAAATGGCGCTTCACGCCAAACAGCAAAGTAACCCGCCGAAAGGCTACGTCAACCGCCCAAGTCACGTGATGGATGGGCCTTCTTAGCGACTTCCTTTTCTGGCCTTATCCATTGATCAATGATAATATCCAAATCAGAATAATCAGCTTAGCAAAAAAGACATCGATCATATACCGCAGCAAGTTTTAGAAAACTATATAAACCCTTCACTTAAATCGAATAAAGGACAGTTATCTTGCAATCCGTTTTTATTTATTTTATATCGGATATAAACCAATCCTGTACACTTTATCCACCGACATTTTTAATACAGTGTGTAGTGCTTGGGAGCACACGAGACTACTGAAAAATAACCGTAAAAATGGAGAGTGGGGATAGACGTACGATTTACTTATAGACATCTTTTACTTTCTGTTTTACATTGTTCAGTTATATTCTTTCTTACTTCCTCTTTTAGTTTTCTGTCAATGTGAACGCAAAATCGTTCTTTTCATTATATTTTTATTTTTATTCATAATTATATTTTAAGCGTAGATTAGTCTTTATTGTTATTATATGGACAATCCCGGTTCTGGGATCTCTTTTTAGCTTATTAAAAAGTTTTCGCCTAAAATTGAACAGTTGTTTTGTGCACTACACCTTCAGCAACGCTAATTGTTAAAGCAGCACGTGAAGAATTCCAGTTTATTAGCTGTAAAAAGGAAGCACAGTATTGTAAGGAATATATTTACTCGCGAAAGCATTCGCTCAATACCGCAACGTGTCATTTTTTATGAGGTTGTGTGAAAATTACCAGCATTGCCAAATGGAGCTGTTTTGTTGCGTTCCTAAAGGTTGTCTACGAGAGCAAAGGCGTGCTATTAGGTCTATTAAACTGCAAAGAAAACTAAAGGATGTGCCCCTACCCAAGATGGTGCCCCTAACCGATAGGCGTATCTGATCCCTGGCCTGTTAGTAAAATGTTGTTCCCATGATCCTGGTTCCTTTAGAGGGTCCGCTTAATCTTTTTCTCTTCTGCTCGTCATTAATGCTGTGTAATCGATCTCTTTTTGTTGTAGTTAGCATTTTTTTTCTTATTTTGTCCATTTATTCTGACGTTGTTCTTCTTAGATCAATTGATCATGTGACAACATAGTGAACTTCACTATTTAACCGAATGAAAACACGAAATAAAGAGGACATTCAGGATTGAAGAGTGAATCGTGTGTGTATCTTCTGGTTGTTTTCAGAGAAACCCTTTTCTTTTATTTCTTTTTTTTATTTTTATTGTCCCTTGATATACTATTTTCTTATTCTTCTATCTTTCCTACTCACATATTGTTTTTTACACTTGAAACTCTATAATTTTACTTATCGTTTTTCCCTTTAAACGTTTGTACCCTTTTTTTTTCTTATTGTATTTCCATACTTCCCTTACACGAAACCAGACACCACACGTGACATTTTTGACATGATGTGTAGTGGACCGGAGCGAAACTACCATTTTATACACAAAATACAAAGAACATCAAAAATGCTCAGTAAGAAGAAGGGATGTCAGTATTCAGATTTGGAAGCAGTAGCATGTTTAGATGTCAAGATATTCGATTTCAAAGTTTCGTCGATCTTTTTTTTGTTACTGTGCGATCTGTTTGTGACAATCGATGAATTATTGATCTCCATTCCCAGAAAATTTTTAGACAATGGGCGGTAGAAATAATAAAGACAATCTCTTTTACCTCAAAAAAATTTTCAATTAAAATCGAGCAACTTGTTGTGCACTCCCTACAATTTATTCGAAGGAGAAGGAATAGTAAATTCAGAAGTTTGGAAATTAAACTTGCCAATAACCTCGATCGAAGTAAAGAACGTAATGGGAAACAGACAGTTGTATTCGCTCAAATATCCCACGTGTCATTTTTGACACGAACAAAATCAACTAGAGCAAAAATTATCATTGTAGATAAAACATAAAGAATACCAAAACCACCTGATAAAAAGAGGGGATGCTGATAGTATAGGTCTGCAAGCCGTACTATGCTTGGTTGTCGAGATATTCGATTTCAAAGTTTTGTTAATCTTTTTTTTAGAGTGATCTGTTTGTAACAATTATTTCTACTAGTTGATTTAATAAAAACTATCTCTTTTCCCTCTAAAATGTTTTCTAATTAAACTTGCCGGTGCACTAGGGTTTTGTAAAAGGACCAAAGAACTGAAACTGAACCAGAAATAAACTGAAAAAGTCAGTTCTTTATAAAGGAACCAAGGAACCGAAGCAATTTTTCTCTTAAGACTAATTAGTAAGTTCTGAATTAAATCTAGCTAGTTCAAAAGAAAAGTGTGATCAGGATTCTAAAAGCATTAACTGGTTTATAACATGTCAGTCTAGTTAATTGCATTTGTATGGAAGCAAGCGTTACGATGCTTAAAAGCAACATTCAGATGGCGTTGAAATTGTTGGAACAGCTACCTGATTTATAAACATCTTTATGGAAATTGGCAGTGACGAAATTCTGCCCATTTCATCACCAGAATGAATCAGTAAAGCACAAAACAGAGTTCATCTCAGTTTATTACAGATGAGTGATCATGTTAAGCCAATCTTGACATAAAACACTTCGAACTATTTTGACCGTACTTTCTATAGAAAATACTCTCTTTTTAGCAGAGCTATCCTATATGAGGTGTTCTCTCTTTTATTTTCCAATAAAACGGTCTCTAGATATTATTCTTCTATTTTCCTTTTCATTTGATTAGGTTTGGTTCGGTTTAGTTAGGTTCCAGCAAAGAACTGAGAAGAAACCGAACCATGAAAAACCCCTAGACGACACTGCTCTACCGCAGTTATTACAGTTATCTAAATCGTACACTTATCGCCGAGAAGAAAATTTGCCAATTACAATTTTGCAGAATATCAAATAATTATAAGAAATCAGATAAGTTGAATGAAATAAAGATGTCTTCACAGTTTCAAAAGAATTTATCCTTCCCATTTTTAGATTTTTATACAACACATATAGGAAATTGAGTCTAATAACCGATAGAGCTTTTACTCAAACTCCATAACTCACATTTGGCCTATCTTCTGTTGAGTTTAAAGCTTTCTAAAAGATTAACTACTAAGTCATTAGCCTACATTAGATCTTTACAAAGAAGCAGCACTATACTTACATCTGCACCTCTGTTGATTATCAAGATACTATAGCTAACCGGAATACTTAGTTCATTATTGTTATATTAACCACCTGAAACCTTTTTTTCCCAATGTACTGACAGATCTTATCGTTTCTATCTTTTTTGTTTTATTTCATGGTCCATATCGGCATTCTTTTTTAGTAGTCCAAATGATTTTTTTAATTATTTACATCGGTATAGTTTACTACTCAAGCGCATTCTGATTCAGCTAGAAAGATACGAAGCAACTATCTAAATCCTTTATTATTTCCCTTATTCCTTTTTAAAACATTGCAATCTACTTACGGTTTTGATGTTTAACTGAAATGCGCAGTTTGTGCTCATTTCTCCAAAATGATCAAGAACCTCTTAACCAACTTTACCATTCAACAACTCTTATTGTCGCTTAAAATAGCCCTTGCCGCTGCAACAGGTCCTATTCTGATTGATACTTTGACTGGCAGTTATCATGAATACACTCAATTAAGAATGCCGTAATTTAATCCTGAGAAATTACTTTTGTGTTTTCCAATTTTGTGGGAGCGGACAATAAGCTTAAAGACTATAAAATCTGAATAACCGACAGTTAATTTCCATTCTAATATCATAACACCGTCAAATGCATGTCTAAGCTACTTTATCGATGACTTGCAATCAGATCATTTTTGAAGTCTTGTCCTTCTTTTCGGAACCAACTGTAATTCCAAAAGTTTCTCTATAGCTATGACTCATCGCACTTTCGAATCTGAAACAGCACACCGCATCTTTATAATAGCTAGACATGTACAAATAGCCATGATTAATAGGTTAGGTGCTTTAACAAGTGTTCAGAAAGCATATATTAATGCGTTTTAATAACAAAAGTTTATTTGAGCCTGCTTTCAACTGATGAAAACAAACCAAAAATTCGAACAAGGTTTATCAATTTTCCAAGAGAATACGATATCTAGCATTGCCATCTCTCACTGCTTGAACTGCTTTTGGCGCTTCCTTCATGGGATATTTGTTTAACCAAGGCTTGATGTTGTGTTTGACAGCGAATTGCAACATATCTTCAATTTCTGCGGGGGATCCAATGGCGGAACCAGTCAAGGATACTTGACGTAAAATCAGCGCAAACGCGGGAACAGCAACAGGTGTTTCAGGGACTGCCAACAGGATAAAATGCGAGTTTTCCTTCATCGTTTGAACATGAGACATCCAGTCAAAGTCGTCAAGTGCAAAGTTGGTGCATACAATATGTGAAAGCGTTCCGCTCAGCTTGCTCAGAGCCTCCTTATCGCTAGTTACGACGTAGTCATCACAGCCTAACGCCTTAGCATCCTCCCGCTTTCGATCCGAACTTGAGAGAGCAACAACATCAGCTCCCATAGCCTTTGCCCACAAGACAGCAAAATGGCCAAGACCACCAATACCGATAACGCCCACTTTGTCGCCAGGTTTGACGCCGTAACGCTTCAGAGGTGCATAAGTTGTGATCCCGGCACAGAGAAAGGTTGCTGCTGTCTCGTTTGTCATTTCGTCGGGTATGCGGAACACGAAACGTTGGTGGCCTCTCCAACGATCAGCGTAACCACCGAACGTCTTTTCACCGTTGGGATAACGATGGTTATAAGTACCAACAAGTTTGTCACAGAGATTTTCCATTCCGTTTTTGCATCGATTGCATTCAAGACATGATCCAGACTGGGCACCAACACCAACTCGATCACCCACTTTGATATGCTTCACATTCTTGCCGACACGAGTACATACACCTGTAATTTCATGACCAACAACGCAAGGATAGTCGGTGGGTCCCCAACCGGAGTCCATTGTATGAAGATCTGAACCGCAGATACCGCAATGAGTTACATCCATCTCGACAGTATCGTCATCAAACGTCTTAAGAGGAAGTTCACGCCATTCCAAAGGCTCGCCTGTTTATTAAAACGTTTACGAAATAAATCAGTCAGTCATAGATCAATTCGGTCTTTATGAATGTTTACCTTTGCCGCTACATGCCCAACCGTGAAAAGTATCTGCCGACATAATTGCTATTATTTTGTTTTGCTGAGAACTGGAAAGAAAATTTGATAATAAGTGCAACTCTGGTTCACTTGCCTTCTTTTTATAGTGTACCTCACTGTTCGCTGACACCTCAGTTCATGGAATTAGTAATACAAAAATTTTAATTAATTTTGGTAGGGACTTACGCAAGTCGAACTGCAGAATTACAGTATATCTCACTGTTCGCTGAAACTCAGTTTACGGAATGAGTATACTGATTTGGGTAGGGACTTACGCAAGTCAATCTGCAGACCAAATTGCCTGTTATGGATATGACTTACGCAAGATCCCTCAGCTGCCTTTGGAAATACTACATATCCAGATACAGATCGTCGGGGATGAAACAACAGAAAGTTGCATCTTACTGGACAAATCTAATTGGCATCAATACTCTCAGAACAGCGAATCGATTTCAGTAATAGGGTAAAAGATGGAGCATCTTCTCCTATAGAAGATTTGAATTTGAGTATGAGCTTTACTTGTCCAATCGCACAACACATGGTGATGCATGTATGTGGTACAACCGTGCAAGATCTCAATATTCGGATTACAGAAAAATTTTGCCGGCTAATAGAGTCTTATATCAAAGGTTCCGGATATGGAAAGGACAAAGGCCATTGATCATTCGTAGTCTTTGTTTTAGTTGTACGTTCATTATTTCGTTTGATATTTCTAGGATATTCTGTTTATAAAAGCGAGATTAAGTCTTTGGGTAAGTAATCTTCAAATAAACTTTTGACTTTTTTTAGTATTAAAGTTTTTCCATAATATTGCACTATTATGATCAAAATCAGATTAGGTGTAGTAACATTAAACTATCTAGATAAATCTGCTAATGATGAAGGTAGAATTCTTAACGAGTCTCTAATGAAGATATTACCTGAAATATCCATTGAAATAATAGCTTTAGCTTTATTCATCAAAATGCTATACTTACCTAATAAATCGTAAAATAGTTTTAATAATAAATAACTACCAAATTAACCAAGATTGTGAACACAAATATGACATCCTTTAGCGTTAACCGAGAATCCCTGTACAAACGCTTTCGTCATTTTGTTTGATATTTCTAGAGTATTCTAACGTTTATTGAATGGTTACCTTTAATTATCCTAAATAACTTTCGAGTCAAAGGAAGGGGTCAAGTTTGCGTTGAAAAGAACATAAGTATGCGTTATTAGTAATATTGATATGTAACTCACAGCAAGCAACGCCGTTGATGAGTCTGCATTTGCAGAACATTAAAGCTAAAACCCACGCTAAACAGGACGTATTGCAAAACATGCTGATCACACGACGAGAATCGCAGACTGTGGAAGACATGGATAATCATGAAAGGTATTAACGATCTACGCCATGACATGCAATTGCTATTTCAATTGTGCTCCGTGTTCGTTTCCGGAGATAGCCAACAAGAACTTGGCCCTGCTGATGTTGTCCCTGCTCCTGTTGTTTTGCAGACAAACACGTTGTCCAGTACTGAATTTTTGCGTTACACATTAAGCAGCGATATTGTGTTGGTGATTGATCTGTGAAGAGAATGATCGATGGACCTGCATCTGGATAAACCATTTATAGGAGAGCTAACCAAAGATACGAGACTTCTTGGAATTGCGATATAAACAGGTCAACAATAGCGATAAGGATGTACTATACATAGATCTCGCAATAACATGCTTTCGTTCTGTAGAGCATTAGTTCCTTTCAAGCCGACTATAATC
>JNDP01001010.1:0-111416 GCA_000696975.1 Apophysomyces trapeziformis B9324
CCTCGCATCTTTCCCCCGCCTTATTTTACCATCATCGATTTGCCTACAATTCAAAAGACTATCCGTGTTAATTTCTGGCAATTAGAAAAACCTCAACACCTTACCGAAGCTTATCCCGGGCGTGTCTCTCGCGGTTATGTTGAAGTCGACGATCTTTCTGCTTTCAATGGAAGATACGCAGGTCTGATCAACGACGATACAGAGGCGCTCCAGATTCGAATCCAAGGGGATGGCCAGCTACTCACGTTTGTTGGTCAAAGTGCGACAGAGGAGCCAGTGACGAATCTGAAGGCACGAGCAGATGTAATACCAGAGGATGATGACTATCAGTTTGAAGTGCAAACAAAGGCTAGTGATGAGTACTCATACCACCAATCGCATGTACGCCGCTTGAACAATTACTATGAGCAGGGCTTTTATTAATAGAAGAATCTACTCAAAAAGTTTGACTTTAGCATGTACTTGAGCTCGCAATAGTACCAATAAAATTTTGCTTGTTTAGCTTGTTCTTATCCATATATCGTAACCTAAGCGTAATTCTACAGCGTTATTTCTATATGGTACGTTAGATAGAGCTTTAGCAGAGTCCACATTGCAAATGCGTAGAATCCATAAGAATTAGGTGATATGATACTGCAGAAACGATATCTCCCTATCACAACGTGATTGGCAGGTGTACTGGTGTTTTTCGGTTAAAGACCTCAGATACAGATGCTTTTGAGGTTACAGACCTTATTTGTGGATGGCTGATAACAAGATAATAAATGAAGAAGCCTTTTTCTCCAAGAAATAATGTCTGCTACTGTATCTGTCGCGTTAGAGAAGCTTCAATGCTTTTGGTTATGTCCCGCTATTGATTGGGTAGCGGTGTATGAATGCGAAGGTATAAGCAGGCTCGCTGTACAGTTCCGTGACCTATGCAGCACCGTTAGCTTCGCACCCGTATTGTTCAGGTAACTATAAGTATTATAAGCAATCCATGTTTGGAGTGGTATTTGGTGATGACGTGCGGGGACAATCGTTCGAGTATTTCGTTCGTGGTGAAGAAACGCTTCCACAAAGGCTGAATTCCGACCCCTTGACAGAGACGTGACCGGTTTTCCTATCATTCAACACATCCCAAGTTGCCCTCCCAGTTTTGTGTTTGTTTCCCCCCATTCCTCCGTTTATTTGTGTGGACTATGGCTTACCGTCCAGTACCTACGGCTCTCGCTCGCAATGTCTCAAACCTCATAAAAGGAAACTTGATAAAGGAACCTCCTCTTTGGCTTCCCGTGCTTCAGGCCATTCCACCGGGTCCCTCTATCATTCGCTCTCAGAATCCTGAAGTCAACATTTCAGCACAGACCGCATTGGAAAAAGAATGGACAGTAAAAGACACGCTCACAACTGCTCGCCATAAGCAAAAGCATCTGAAAACAAGAGCACCCCGTCCACGCGCTATCGTATATCCCGAAGACAGGCTGCGAAAACAATTCTACAAAGACCATCCATTTGAACTGGCTAAACCTAAGATCTTGGTAGAAGACGATTCAGGTCTCAATCGTACCGATTTCAGTCAGTTACTTTTGCCAGGCATGGATCCTAATGAAATCGACGGAGAAACGTAAGTTTTCTTTTTTCATGGAAAGGAACAAAGGGGAAAAAGAAAGAGACTGATTTCGAAACCGACATGATAGCGTGATCAAGTATCAACTTCATTTGATGACCAACGAAAAGATGTCTGAACGAAAAGCATACGCAAAGGCTACCTCCGAGTTTTATGAGATACGAGCACAACAAGAAGAACGGGAAAGACAAGCTCAGCAAAAGATGGATCAGGTGCTGGGAACCTTGCGCGCCAGAAAATGGACCGAACGAGGCTTGTACCTTGAACAGCGTGCTTTGGATGGTCGATCCGTCAATTAAAATGGTATTTTTATCTCTTTATTTCAACCTTTGCTTGGCCACACGCTTAGAAGAAACAACCATCGGGAAGGAGGATTTGCGTGATAGTTGTAAAAATATTTCATTCCTTTTTGCCTGAAAAAGAACACTTCATCTGTTACGATGCAACCGAAACTTAGAAGTAGAACGATCTTTTTTAAGAAAGTGAAAATTACATTAAGTTAACCGAATGTGATCGGATATTAATCTGAGGTACTTTTCGTTTTATTGTTGTCAATCAGGCTGCTCTTGCCATTGCATGATATAAGAGATCGTCCGATTGACCGAGCTGGATGGATTATTTCACGTTGGTGTTATTATTGTTATTTTTATTGCTTCGCACACCAGCTCCTACAAGGATGGAGAATCGCTTTTTGTTGTCGATAGGTTGAGCAATGGCCTTGGTGAATCCCAGCTCTTCTGCCCGAGAAAGTGCAAGATTAAGACGCTAAAAAAGACACAAAAAAAGGTGTTCATCTCTACGATCTCTAGACTCGCTATGACGTTTTGGTTTCCGATAAGCTTACCACTGCTAGACGATGTTCGAAATGATACTTGGAATATTCTAAGGCCATCTCCCATATATGACGGCTTCTGTTTTTCTGATCCAATTTCCATGCAGAAACACCAGCTTCCCTAGAAAGGAAGGAAAAGGAAAAAATGAAGAAATATGAGAAGAGGAAAACGGAGGTGCTTGTAGGTACATTCTATGTTTCCACATACCAAAGTGCATAGGGAACCACCCAAGGATCCACGGCAAATTGATCCTTGTGGTCAAGAATCCAGTTAATATGAAGAGCCGTTTCGCTGGCTTGTCCAATGACGTTTTGGATCGAAGCCTTGGTGAACAAGAGGATTGCACGTTCATCGAAATAATCGGGTAACGCCGTCTCGGGTGCCAATTCGTGCTTTCTTGCCTCCAAAGCGTACTTTTCTCGCGATTCAATCGTCTCTAGTCCTTTTTGCACACGTTGTTTCAATTGCTTCAGCAAGTCATGATCCATCATATGGAAAAGGTTCCAAATTGCCATAAACTCCAAGATAGGAACATACATATCCAAATCTTGGTAGCCACTGTCCTGAAATGTCTCTACTTTCCGAAGGACATAGCCGTCAATGTCTGACATACGTCCACCCAGCTTTTTCACCACCAAGCCAGGCACCTCAGCAAAAGCCAGAATGGCCTCCGTGCGTTCACCCGCCATTTCCAGACAAGCACCTTGGGCATATTTGCAAAAAGCTGCAGACCAGTATTTCTTCTCGCCTAGTTGCTCAAAGGCGCAGGCTGCTTGCACCCAGTTACCGGTAATCATATGGTTGATGCCAATTTCATACCGGCAAGCATTGGTGACGGCCAACTCAGCCCATTCGCTTTTACTGATCTCGGCGGCATACAGATATGATTGAGTGGAAAGAGGTAGATCGAATCGCAAGCGAGCAATATGACCAGCAAAGGAAAGATACAACGCAGAATTGGGGTGCTGACTTTGTGCTTCCAGAAGTGCCTAAAAAAACCATAGATGAATACTAACACCAGGAGAAATTCATCGACAAGGTTTTCTTCCTTTTCTCTAAAAGCTTTCATGTTTTTACCTCCGTAGCCGTCTTGACGTAGACATCCGATAGAATTTGGGGTGCATAGGAAGTAACAGCACAATAATAAGCAAGTAATCTGTGATGTAGGATTGAGATTCGGCTTTTTCATTGTCTGGGATATTAGCATGTCTACTTACACCATGGTAGCCATCGGGGATCGCACACGTTTGTTTTCCGCACATTGCTTGAGTAAAGTAAATCCCAACTGTTTGTCTGGTTTCCAGCCAAAAGCAGAGATGGCTTTCAGTATTTTTGCAGGCAGAGCGGAAAGAACCAGATGAACAGAACCGATGCTATCATAGAAAATATGAATCTCATAATTCCTTTGCCGTTGTTTCTCGTTTAGAGCTTACCCGAACTGTACACCTGAAACTGTATCTCCATCCATGTATTTCTCATGTTCACTGCCCATTCTCTGATATTCCTGCCAAACATAACTATAGCTACTGTAGGCTATATTTTGTTGCCCAGCCCGTAAGTTTACGGTTTTGAAGCCAAGATTAATTTTCTCTCTCCCTTACCTCGGCGAAGATTTAATCCACACTTGACATAGCCCATAATAGTTTCCTGTAATAGTTGTAAAATCGCAATCTGCAAGCAGCATTCCGCCTTGATAACATGCGCCCGTAGCACACCGTTGGGTGGAAACGGTGGCTCCTCCTTTGCATCGGTCGATGTAGGAACGCTGGCTCTTGTTGTGGAAACCGGATGAGGATCGTCATGGCCACCTTGCCTTAAATAGTCGTAGTAACCCGAGAAATAGCCTGACCCGGATGAGCCAGAAGGTTGTTTGGTGGCATCTAATTCGGCCTTGGCTAAATCATAGGTTGTATTCAAGACTTTCAGGGCCATCGCATAATCATGTTCACCCGACGTCTAGTGTCGAATAGAAAGGCGGTTGAGAACTTGGTTTTAATTGAGATGTCTCTGTTTTTTCTTTCTTTTTTTCTTTTTACCATGATAGCTACATGAAAAAAAGAAAAGAATAACGGTTCATTATCAAAGAGAGTCCAAAAGGGTACCTGGAGTCTTTACCTTTGAGAAAGGCCATGGAACTTAATGATAATGCATAGAGCGGGTTTCTATATCATCTTCATTAAGAACAAGAAGACATGACCAATCTTTTTTCTCTTGCCTATCTGCCTTCTTTTCGAATATCGCTTTGGCATTCATAAACCGATTGTTTAACATATGCTGTAGACCAATGATCACTTGTTCGTCTACAGAAAGTTTTCAAGGTCCATGTATCTTTCAGTCATTGCTTTCTTTCATTAAATAATAAAGCAGACCACACCTTCTTTTTCTTGTTCTCTAGGCCCAAGCGTGTTCGGTTCCACCTCGGTGGGATCCACTTTTGCAATCGAGATAACATTGGCCATCGTTTGTTCCGGTTCATGCTTCAATGTGCGTTCGGTCTCGAACGATCCAGTAGGTGTGGCAACAGGAGGAACGACATCCGTCAATTCAGCCGACGTATACCCTCTATCCAAGGCAGTGGAGGCTAGCTGGAAGACGGGATGCTCGACATCTTTCTCCGCTTGCCCTACTTCGTCTGCCTCCTGGATTTTCGACTCGGCTGCATCATGTTTATTATGTAGTTCCTCATTTTCTGCTGGTTTGCTTGAGCGTGTTTCTGCGGCAGCTTCCATGACAAGAGAGATAGTGTTGAAGAGACTCAGCAGAAAACAGTTTATGGTTACATCAAACAACCACTGCTAATTGCGCGGTGTGCTACAGTATATGGTCGTACAATAGTTTTTTTTTCTCAACCCATCAAGGGTCAAACACATGAAAAAGTTGTACATTCTCATTCTTTTTTCTGTCTCTCTCTTTTTCTTCTTTCTCTTCTAAAAGATGCTTACCCAAAAACCGTGTTGTGGTTTCCTAACTTGTTATACTTGCCCATTCATTATTCTTAAGAAAATAAAATGACACATAGAAATGGAAAAGTGAAAGACTGTTATTCTCACGTTCATGCGTAACGTTCCCTGTCTCTACGGCCCATGCGGTCTCTCGATCTATCTCTGCCACGACCACCACCATATCGTTCTCTTTCCCTGTCTTTGAATCCGTGCGGGCTTCGGCTTCTAGAACGCATGCGTGATCTCCTTCGATCGTCATAATCTCTTCTACCGTAGCCGTAGCCCCCGCCGCCTCCCCCATAACCGCCATATCCTCCACGATCATGGCCGTGGCGACCATGACCACGGTCATGGCCATAGTCGTTGTAGGATGATCGGTCGCGGTTGGCATGGCTCGAGCTCTGGGATCGGCCATCGCGTGTGCCGCCCAGTCCACCTGCTAGTCGGCGAGGTCTCCAACCTTTGACTGTTCGACCACGTTCAACATCCACAATAATACGTCGTCCAAGTATTTTTAAACCGTCGGCATCCTTGTAGGCAGCTTTTTTTTTTTTCAATTGCAATACATTTCGACTTATGTTTCAGTGACATCCGATTCCTAAATATTGGTCAATTTGCTTTACCTTTCATATCCTTTTCCCTTTCGTATTCAATAAAGGCATATCCACGGGACTTTCCTTCTGTATCTTTTACAAGTCGTAGCTAAAAAATAAAATCAGTTTCATAAGTCCACGGTATCTCCGTCCGCAAAGAAACAATCATATAGATGCAAAGATATATCTCTCCTACCCCACCCCTCTCTCTCTTGCTATACAGAGAAAAGAAGAAAAATTTCACGAAGAGCAAAACTTACATGTTTGATTGGTCCATATAGTTCAAATTCCCGTAGAAGATCACTGTCTGTCAACTCGTAGCTCAGCCTGGCGACAAATAGCGTGTTAAAAGGGTTTCCTTGAATGTTGGTGTCATTCTCAGGGTTATCTGCATCAGTAAAACAGTGTCATCCTGTAAGTCATGGCATCGTTCCATCTTGCTATTCTACGTACATTCTGCTTCTGCTTTGGTTAGATTTTCTTGCGCCTTTTTCTTTCTAGCTTCCATCTATATATAAAAGGATTGTTTAGTAAGAAGACGGAACGATCAAGAAGGGAAATTTTATTCTTGCGAGAGTACCTTTTCTTTTCGTTTCTCTTCGATCGTTTTCCAGGGAACGTAATCTGGGTCATAGTTCTTCAGCATGTCGACCAAAGATGCTATCCCCGTAACTTTGGCGCCGACACGTTTTTCGGGATCTTTGTCCAATGGTGGAGCATAAGGAAGAGGTGGACGTGGTGCGAATAGCTTTAATAGATTGGGTGGGAGTTTGTCTGTCATGTCTTATAGGGACTTTGAAAAAAAAGAAACCAAAAAGACGCCGCAACACAACTCAACGAAAATAGAGACAGAGAAAAAAGTCAGAGAGGGTGCAGCCCGCGACTTGCTAGTGACGTGCACTAACATAAACGAAACTCCGAATCACGACAACGCCCAGCCAATCGTACTGACATAGAGTATGAAGTGCAAAAGAGCTGCGGTACAATTAGTGTTTTATCACTATTGTGGCTATAAAAATCATAAGAGAACCGTTTGTATGAATACAAATGTGCTAGGTATAGGCGTCTCATCGGAGTAAAACACAAATTACCTCAACTATTTATCAACTCTTATAGACTCTGTCACCATTTCTTATTGTGCGTGAAAGAGCAGATTGGTTGGCCACGGACACATTCAGCCTTTAGAGATTGCAGTGTTGCACACCTATGAATTTATGCATGTCAGACTCGCTTATGGAACAAACCACTAGGCATTATTTTTGGGGTCAAGTCATACTATAAGTGTCTATTTCCTTTGTTTGTAATCACCAAATATGAGATAGATCAATTTATCAACGGTAGGAATAAACGCATAGAATGTTTTGCATACGTTGGTACCAAGCTCGATTGTTTTCGGATCCTGTCCTAAGTGCCACTTTTATCCTCGTTCTGCTCACTGCGTGTAACATTGCACGGAATACAATCACCGCTGTCCAAAATGAAAAAAAGACAGTTCTCCGGGCTTCCCGCAGGTCCTTTTTTTCTTCTTTGTCTTCCCTTCTCTTTTCACCAATTTCCATGGCTTTGGAATATCAAGACCCAAGACAGCTTTTGGAGAGTGCTTCTGAACTGCGTCTTGTGAATGCCACCGAGTTAATACGGAAATCAACAGAGGATGATGCCTTCGCCGCCCTGGAAGCCTTGACATTCCTTCGTCTCAGGGCAACCCAACATGACACCGAAGCGAAGACTAAATTGAGTACCATCTACGCTGAAGGTTCCAGCCCTTTTATTCAGAAAGACCAACGCGAGGCTGACTTATGGTCCCGCAGCGTCTTCGACAAACAATTGTCATCGGCCCTGGCGGCATGCTCATCCGATCTGGAGGACGTTCAGCATCATGACGACACCATGCATCGTTTTAGCACCATCGACTTGATCCTCAAAGGAGCAGCTGAGACACGTCGGCCTCATCTTTGCTATCTTGTCGGTTTGTTGTTTTCCAAAGGCATTGGGCTAGAACAAGATATCGATACTGGCCTTCGTTATTTGCAGCAGGCTGCCGAAGAAGGGCATGCCGAAGCCGCTTATGAGCTTGGTCGCTTGTACAGTGACCGCTACAAATATTCTAAGAATAACATGGCGCAATCCTTATATTGGTATGAAAAGGCGTTGGCGCAAGGGGATCAGCGCGCCTTGGTCGATTTAGCCTATGGCTATTATGAAGGCAGCGCCGAGGTCCCGAAGGACGATACACGCGCCTTTAATTATGCCTCCATGGGAGCCAAGGCACAGGACAAGTACTGCCAGTACATCTTGGGATGTCTTTATCTGAAGGGACGAGGCACGCCTGAAAATGCAGAGGAAGCGATCCGATGGCTCGCGGCGTCGGTAGAGCAGGGCTTCACCTTGGCGATTGAGGATATCGCCACTATTTATCTCAGAGGATCAGGGAATGTGAAGAAAGACTATGCCAAAGCACTCGAATGGTGCACCAAAGGGGAACAGAACATCACGTTTTGCCAATCCGCCCTCGGAGATATGTACCGGAACGGGTGGGGTGTCGAGCGTCATTATCAAAAAGCTTTTCAGTACTATCAAACCGCTGCCAGTCAACCAGACGCACCGCATCCTTACGCTCAACACATGCTAGGAGAAATGTAAGTACTTTTGAAAAGGAAGAAAGGGAGTCTGGTCTTTACAGGACCCATTGGGCAGATGTGCATGCGTGAGCGAGGGTATCTAACATGATAAATCAAACTACGTTTAGGTTTCTAAACGGAGAAGGTGTGCCACAGGATGTGGAAGTTGCCAAAGGATGGTTCCAGATGGCCACAAGCCAAGGGTATGAACCTTCACGTCAAAAACTCCAAATCCTAGCTGCCACCAAAAGTATTCAACCTGAACAACCGTCTTCTCCAAGAAACAGTCGACCTTCTTCCCCACCAGAAGATGCACTGCCTGAAAAAAGACCAAGTCGATGGTCTTTGGGTTTGTTCGGTAAAAAGAAATAGAATCAACTTTGCTTGCTCCTACCTTCCCCACTTTCTGCCTTCTACTGAACAGCAAGCTTAGGTTTTTTTTAGCAAATTTCTTTTCTTCTCTCTTTACGCTAGCTTATACCAAGAAAGATTCATACAACCTTATGTATATTCCATTTTTATGCAACTTGCTTTTATAGAATGATAAAAAACACAAGAAACAAAGAAATATATTACAAACACGAATTTACATAGCGAAAGAACAGACCAATGTTTTGATGCTAATCTATGCGAAATAAGTAATGTTTCCCTTTTTTTGTTTCAACGAGACATTTGAGCTGCCTTATATCGTAATACTTCACTTACAGTCGGATCGGATGATCTCCATACCTGTTTTGTGCACTATTACATAATACAAGAGGAAATATAATATTTTGTTTTTGTATATTATTAATAGTAGGATTAATTACGTTAGGATAACACGGGTGAACAGTAGCGACGCAGGATAGTCACCAAATCCTTTTGCATTAATGGCTTGGTCACATAGTCGTTCATTCCTGCGTCAAGACAACTTTGTTGCGCTACCTTTTGGATATCAGCGGTAAGGGCAATGATAGGCATGGGCGTCGTCACATTCAATTCTCGTTCCAAGGAGCGTATTTTCTTTGTTGCTTCGATACCATCGCATCCCGGCATATGGTGATCAATCCATGCCAGTAAGAAATAACCAGGTCCTCGCTGTGTCCAAGTATCGATACATTCGAAGCCATTGTTGCATGTTTCTACCATAAAACCCAACCGGGCCAGCTGTCTGACAATCAGCTTTTGTGCCACTTCGTTATCTATTTGTTCATCATGCATGCATGAACCATGTTCAATCAGTTTTCCTTCTTTCTTCTTCCTGTTTCCAAACCTTCTGCGACCAAAATCTTCTGATTCTGGAAAATGGCCAGCTCTTCGGGTGTAAATCCTTCCCGGTTTTGATTCATATAAGAGGCCGAAAAGGAACGTTCAACCACAAGGGGTTCAGGATGGGTCTTAATCAAAGCGTTTAGGAATTTGAGACGACGTATTGGTTTGGAAATCCTGGTTACATTCGGATGGAAAGTGGAATGGTCGGTAGAGCCTGCAATCTGACGTTTGATATTCTCCACCGTGGGTGCATACAACATCACCACGTGGGTCTGTCGCCTGCTCGCTTCAATTGCATCAACGAGGCGTTTGACCGTCTCTGCTCTTGGCATATCAACCACGATGTAATCACACTTTCTATCCAAAGCCTCTTCTGGCGAGTCAACACGCTCGAAATCCAGATCAGGCAACATAATTTCAAACATAGCAGCCTGACGACTCGAAGTGGCTAAGATGACCTTTGGGCTATGTAGCCGCTGTATTAAGCTCTTGACCTCGCTTGTCCTTGGATCCATGATGCCAGGTTCGGCAACCGAAGAGGCTTTCATTACCCGCACACGGAAATAAAAAGTGGAGCCCATATTTTCCTTGGATTCTACCCATATATCGCCTCCCATGAGTCGAACGAGTTCTAAGCAGATCGAAAGACCTAGACCCGTGCCACCAAAGTTTCTGCCCAATGTTACAACCAAATACAAGACAATAGATTGGTTGCTTTCCTTTTCCTTACCTTGTCGTGGATCCGTCTACCTGGCTGAACGGCAAAAATAGACATTTGATTGCCTCCTTCGTCATACCTATCAAATTCGTGCCACAACATGAGCAAACCAAAAAGGGAATAAATGCGTTAACAACTTACCAATACCGGTGTCACGTACGGAAAACTTCAACATCATCTCTTCGTCTTTCAGGGGAGGATCATAATGGACATTTTCCTCCACAGTACATCGAACAGTTACCTCACCTATATGAGTGAATTTGATGGCATTGCCTATCAGGTTCATTAAGATTCTGAAACAAAAGGCAAAAAGTTACTCAATATTATCGCATTGGCTTTTATTGCTTATTACTTACTGACCGATTCGGTTTCCATCACCATACACCATAGGAGGAACGTTGGGGTCCATAAAGTAAGTCAACTCCAGGTTTTTATTAGAAGCCAACGTAATCAACAGTTCCATGCGGTCCGCCATCAGATCTTCGATATAAAACAACCCAGAATGAAGCTTTACTTTGCGTGCTTCTAACTTTGAGAAGTCAAGTAGATCATCTAGCAAAGAAAATTTAGTCTTTTGGGTTGATTTGCCTTTCCCTTCCCGCGTTAACTTGAGCGCTTACCAATTATATGCAGTAGCATTTCGCAGCTTTGTTTAGCAATAAGCACAAATTCCCGTTGCTCCGTATCAAGACGAGTCTCGCTAAGGAGAGAAATCATGCCATAAAATCCAGAAAATGGAGTACGAAGCTCATGTGCTAAGGTCAAAACGAAAAGACGTATGAGAACGAAGAATAGGGTTAAGAGAAAACCTACACATGTTGGCCAAAAAGTTGGATTTAAGTTTGGTTGCTTTGAGTGCCTGCTCCCGACTTCTTCGCGCTTCTTCCAGCGCTTCCGCGTTTGTACGGGACGCCTTTTGGACGGACTTGAATAACAAGGCATTGGTGATAGAAATACCTATTTGGTCGCATAACAAGGACAACACCGTAATATGCTTGCGGGTAAATGTATTCAAGTTGGCATGTAGATAGAGCACACCGACAAGAGTGTTCTTATGAAGAATGGGCATGCATATCACTGACTTTGGCCCAGTGCGCGCGAACCAAGTGCCGGTGGCAAATCGTGTGTCTTCTTGAATATTTGGTATAAAGAGCATCGTCTGCGTATGAATAACGTAATGTACAACAAGCGTTGTAATTAACTCGTTATCGTCATTGAGTGGTATAGGCGGTTCAAATGTATCACATGTTGAACGCGTTGAATGAGCTGCAATACCGAAAGAGCCTTCTTTAATAATGATTGCACCAGCTTCAGCACCTGAGTTTGTCAAGATGATAGTCATCATCTTCTTAAGCAGTTCATTAAATGAATTCATTTCGTTCGAGATCACTAAGACGGCAAAAAAAATCTAAGGACACCTTGTTTTCCCTTCTATCGCTGAAATTCCATACCTTGTGAACTCTTGATAATCGTAGTAAGATCAACAATATCAAGACTGAACACAGCTGTCTCCGATTCGGCAAGTCCTGTTAATGATTCATCTCCATACAGTTCTCGAAGTGAAGGCTCTGGAGACTCATCCTCCCACATACTATCCATGGACGACATTTCAACATCCGTCTGTGTACCTGCATCGACACTTTGACCAAGAGAAACTTGTCTCTTTAGGATATCGCTGTGGCGTTCCATAAGGAACCGTGTTTGACCACAAGCGCCCCAAAGATTGTAGAATTCCATCGATTGCGTGAGCAATGGAAGGGCCAACATACTAAGACCTGCGCGAATGTAATATTCCGCAGCAAGCTGATAGGCCAGACCAAGGAAGGGTTTACGCTGACTTTTCAATGCTAAATCGATTGTTTCATTGTATAATCTCACGATCGTGTCCATGTCTTTCGAGAGAGAGGCTATCTCCGCATCTACCAGTTTATGATACATCCTGTAGTTTTCCTCTGAATGATCCGCCCATTCTCCCAAAGTCCTTTGGTTTTCTAACACATCTACCATGTATTTTTCGTGTGTAGTCTCGTCAAGTGTCTCGTCACGGATACAGGCAATCATGGACAGTGAATGATAGAATAACGCTATTGCCTTGTGTCGGTGACCTGGGTGATTCGAAGAGACCTCTTGAATCTTGAATCCTAAACCAACAGCTTCTTGATAAAATCCGAAATGGTAAAGTACTACAATCTTGAGACTCCAATGCCTAGAAATTCCGGTTCAATTCGCTAATCAATCAAGACCCATAAAGATGTTATTACCATATCAATGGGCTACCAGGGCTAATGTTTTGTGCACACATATTTTGCACAAAATGATGTTCCTCAAAGCATTCGCCTTCTTCCTCTATAGGGTCGTCCAAAATCTTGTGTGCCTCCATGGCCGTCTTTCCTTGAAAGGCCAAAATCGACCGCCACAGAGAGATGTTCAATATCAGAACATCCTTTGAGCTATCTTCGCCACACTCTTCCATGCTATGGTTCAGATGCCAGCTGACTTCGGATAGGTTGCGACCAGTGAAGTACAACGTACTAGAGATATGGAACAACGCCATAGCCGAAAAAATCTAAGATAAGTCAGCACTAAGCGGACGGATTTATTTCCGAGACTCTACCTTATCACCTCCAGCAATGGCATATTTGTAGGCGCGTCGAAATTGAGCAACGTGGTCTTGATACCACGTCTCGGTCCACTGAGAGAGATTGACATAGTGGATAATGATCGCACGCGCAATCTCTGAATTGCCTGCGTATTTCTCACTGATGGCAAGGCCTAGTTCTCCCAGCTTGGCACCAAGCTTGTATTCAGTGAGCCGAGCGGCAGTGCATCCAACCCAGATAAAACCGCCACCGCTGGCCATACCATAACCATGATCGAGAGAAAGTTGTACCAAGGTCAACGCAGCATAATCTAACAGGCGGCGGTTCATCCAGTATGCTCCTGTGCAGGCTTCATTGAGCAGGTACATAATGGCCAATGTGTGTCGATCATGGCAAGGTCCATACTCGGTCAGCTTTTGGAAACCATGCTCTAAAATGCTTGTCTTGACTCGCTCGTACATTTCATTGACCTGCTCCTCCGATACATCAGGATGGATCCCCTCCACACCAAGTTCTCTTAATGCTTGTAAGATAGCTGCAATACCCTCATCGTGTTGCTGGTGCTGGAAACACATGCGTGCTTTCAGGCGCCAGGCCAAAGCGCGATCCACAGGTCGTGCTGCTGTGCGAACCATGATTTCATCCAAAAGTTTGGTCGCTTCCGCACGTCGATTCCAGAGTTGTAACTGTTGCTCAGACATTTTGAGGTAAAGATTAAGTGTTTCCTGATAGGATGCGTCAGGCCCGTCTTCCCAAGGGTCCTGATTCAGTAACGACATAGCACATTCATAATACGTCCAGGCAATCTGCAGAGCACCTGAACTAGATGCAGCATCACCTGCTTTAATTAAAGTCTGTCGGTATTTTGCACGAAGACTAAAGCGTTGAATGATATCGATACTTTTCACAAAATGGTCTGCCGTCAAAAAGACGTCGGCACCGTGATCAAGCATAAGCATTTGTCCAATCTTGAGATGCATTCGTTCGCGATCTTTATCATCCACAAGCATCGATGCTGCCTGACAGTATCGATCGTGAATAAACTGAAACTCAGTTCCCGTTTTTGGTTGAATGATCCCTTCCTGTAAAGCAACCTGCAAGCCTGCCATAGCCATATTGGCATACTTATTTTCATCATGCATTTGAAGTCCATCATGGCCCATTACAACTCCTGATTCTAACATCGCATGATATTCCTCCTCATCCATGGTGGTGCTTGAATCGCTTAATTCGCTATTCTGGTCCCCATCTTCCGTCAGCACATCGATAGCCATCATCAACCATTTGATTTGTCGGAAATCAAAGATAGTACCAATAAGACTGGCCCACATTAAGAATATCTGAGCACACTGATCAAGTTCTCGAACGTGCGACACCAAATGACGGACATCCAAAACACCGTCCAGATCGTTTTGAACTTGTACCGTCTTTTTGGGAGGATATAATATATGAGCGACATTATCCAATCGAAAGTTCCATTGCTTCTCTTTCCAGTCTAACCAAATATCGTCTTTGCGCTTCATCATCATCATGAATTGCTTTGCATAAAATGGATTTCCCCGTGTACGATGGAAAATAATATCTGCTAAAGGTTGAACTTCCTCAGATGTTCGATGCAAGGTCTGGCTGACAAGTTGAATGATGGCATCGACGCCTAGTGGAGCCAATTTGATGACGGTCATATGGGCGTCGCTTACCCCGTCTTCATCCTCTTCCGGCTCAATTAGATGACATACACTTTCCGGTAACTCTTCATTATCACGACACGTCACGATAATCAGCATCGTAATCCGAGATGCGATCAACGTAGAAATAAGGTGAAGAGAAGGTTCATCTAAAGAAGATTTATCAATATGTATGAAAAATCATACTACTACCTTAGAAGAAGTAGAATATGGATAGATGTGTGTATGTATGTGCGTACCCGCTTCCTGCAAATCGTCTAAGCACTAACACAAACTAAAAGATCAGCAAAAAGGGAACGGCTCCATAGAAAACAGCCATACCAAGGTAATCATCTTTTTGCGTGCGATGGTACGTATAACATTAAGGAAGACCTAGAATAAAGAAACGCACATAATCGGTGATCCTGACAAACTTTTCCATACAGGTCTATCAACCTACAGCGTGGAAACGCGATTCAGTATTCACGTTGGATAAAACATCGTCCTCTTCTTGACAGGAATCGCGCTCATAATCGCTGAGAATGGGTTTAAGTTCAGGCACCATATCGACCATCAAACGCACATTGCTGAACTGAGGACCTAGCTGCTCCTTAAGGTCCTCATAGAAATCGCGAATGACTGCTTCAGACTCTGTAAGTAATTGACGAAGAATAGACGACAGACAACGTAAAAGGCCATTGTAAGGTCTCTTTTGGTTGGAATCAAATTTGGAAGTAGCCATGTAGCCATATTGACGAGCCTGTGTGTATATCATGGAGACCAAGGAGGATTTGCCTATTTTTAGATTCAATATAGTCGGTCAATGCCCTATTCATGTAGATTGCTGCATAATGATAACATTTACCTACACCACCATTGCCTAAAACAACCACCATCTCGCAACCGGTTTTTGTTGTACGGATATGCGGATCAGACGAGGATAGGTCGCTTGTACGCACCAGCTGACCTTTGGATATCTCTTGCTCATGAGCCATGCTCACGCGACGTGTGACCGTTCGAATCAAATCAATCTCACGATCCCTGCCGTAAATATTACTTGGAAATTGGAATATAGAATTGATATCGTGCAAACCGAGAGGGAAAAAGACAAGTGACTAGAATAATAGGGTCAGGATCATCAAATATTACCAACCCGCCGTCTATCCGTAGCCAAGTTTTTCTCCTTGTCTGTTTGATTCCTTTACCTCTAGCGCGCTAGAACAGTTTAATCGTCGCTGACATTCAAGCAGATCCTCACGTAACCCATAGGCACTGTCATACCGTTCATCCACAGCCTAATGATTTTAGCAAATTCACTCGTTATATTCACTTATTCTCGGTAGTTTCTTTCTAAAATGCCTTACCTTGCGGGTTAGCTTATCAATAATCAGACTGATGACAGGAGGGACATCCTTTCGAATGGTATGCACCAGGGGTACATTGCTGGAAAGTGCAGCATGTATGACATCCATAGCGGAACCTTCAAACGGCGGTTGCCCAGTAAGGATAACAAAGAACATGATGCCCAGCGAATAGAGATCGGTGCGATGATCCAAGACATTACTCGTGCGACCTGTCTGCTCGGGACTGACGTAGGCAAGGGTATTTTGGAAACTTTTTGAGGAGGACAAGCGTGATTGGGAGTGACGATGATGATGATGATGATGCGGCTGACCTCCTTCTTCGTCCTGCACAGCGGCTGCCATCACAGCTCGTCGCCAACCGGAACTGGTCAGAAGAATTTCCTCGTATGACCGTAAACCGGCTCCAAAATTCCATATTTTCACGGTGATACCATCCTTTTGTCGACGCCAGTGAAACGCAGACGGGCGCAGCTCTCCATGAATAATACCGTTGGCATGAAGAAACTGCAGACAGGAACAGCATTCAATAGCAAAGCTGAGGAATGTTTCGAGGTCGAAGAGGGGATTCGAGAGATTGTCTGCGGTTGACCTTCCCAGGCCGTCATTGTCATGGTAATTAGGGTCGTCGTCGTTGTCCTTCGCTGGTGAAGTGGGAGCCGACACCGATAAACGATAATGGGAAAAATAACGTTGTTCAAGGTAAGTGAGATCATTCGCACCATAGTCGGCATAAATCAAGGCGGTTAGTCCATCTTGTGGTAGCGGAATGAGTTCGACGACTTCGGGGATGTATTTCTTTCCGTCTGCTTGCGCATAGAGACGACGTGCAATGTAATATTCTCTTTCCAATCGTATAGCATAGGGTGATAGTTTTGCAAGGACAGGCCAACCGTCAGCTGTCCTGAAGAAACAAAGAAGAATAAAAGTAAAAGAGGTCCGCTTAGCTGGGATAACAAGAGAACGTTTAGGTGTTTCGAGTTACCTCTTTCCGATGGCAATGGCCATGAGTCCTCCGGATCCTGGTAGAAGGGTAGCCTTTCCAAAGGAGTACTTGGGTATTCGTACGGTATAAGCGTCATAGTTCACGTTGAAGTTGCCCTGAGGAGGTGCTCGGGAAAGAAGCCGATCTAGATTTTGTGAGACAGCCTTTTTAGAGCGTCGTTGTTTGTTATCCGGTGTAAAATAAGGTAAAAGAGGTTGTCGATAATAATGAAAGGCAGACATCTTTTTTCTTCTTCTTTTTTTACAAGGGCAAAAGAAGAAAAGAGAAGAAGAGTAACCAAAAGGACGATGTGAGAACAGAAAAAAGGAAAGGGACAAGAAAAAAAGAAGAAACTAAAAAGGGTTTTCTGTGCACTTTTGATTTCTCCTTCAGATTTGCCGCTCTTCGTTAGGTCTTTGTTTGTGTTACCCTCAAAACTTCAGTAAGCGTTTTGTCATCAGAGAAATCTTAACATATTACTAAACAAAGAAATGGTAACTTCGCTGTTTGCTTAAAACAATCGATACTTTTTGAAGAGAAGAAAATGAAATTCTATCTTGATTCTGCAAAATCATGCGATCGGATGTCCTCTAGAAGAACTGAAGCATGGACAGCAAGAAGAACTAGCACGCTTGGAACAACACTCTTTACACAAACTAATAAGACTCTTTAGGTTTAACATTCTTCTAACACTATAGGAACCCTGATAGCTTACGTTATATAAACAACTTTAACTGAACCAACCATAGACCATTGAAACATGAAGGGCAATTGTAGTCACATTCAAGATGGATTCGATGAACAGTGATCGCATGAACGAGCATATGACCTGCCTAAAACGTTGTCTCATAATGTTGATCTCTTCTTAGTCAATGCAATCTTATATAGTAACTATTGCAGGCCATCCAGACGAACTACTAAAATGCATTAGCTGTTCCGGATGGATGTCATGGAGTTGCCTACAATTCTATGCAAGAATAACCTAATGAGTATAATTTGATTCCCAAATATGTTTGCTTCCGTCATAGTAGTATTCAGTACGATGAATTCAAATCGCATCTAGAGTAATATCGCAAACAGGGATGATGTGCTGCGAGTCGAGAGAACTTTTTGTTATCTGCTTCCAGGAACGTTAAGTTAATGGCATTGGAACTCAGCAGCAATAGAAAGAAAGAAGGATCTTTTTATCTATTGTACTAGAGCAAGGATCTGCACCGTGATCTAGATTGGATAGCTCAGGTCACCGAAGAAATGCAGATCCCAGAAAAAAAAAAGGGGAGTGCGATGCACTGTGACAAGATAAAGTAGTTCGGAGCTCACTTGAAGTGAGATCCGAAAATACTCGATGTAAGATAGAATAGATGAAAGGAGAAAAAGGACCACAGAAACGTTCGACCGTACACTTACTGCCTAGTTTCTTTTTTCAGATCCCCTTGAAGCCCCTAGCTATTTGGCAAGATACCAAGCGCAAGTAGTTTCTTTATCAGGTAATTTCTTGCCATGCCGGTAGTAGCATGGTAAGCAACAGAAATAAGTTAAACTCACGCGTCGGTGATGTCATGTATTCAAACAAGAAAAACAGCAAGCACAAGATAAAGGCATGCATAGTATTTCAACGTTTGCTACCCGGACCTTGAACGTCAAGCTATACCATATTAGACATCAAGTTGAATACGAATAACTTGAAGAAAATCAAATAATAGCTTGGATCGGATACCCGAAATCTTTCAATTGAAGAAACTAAATGCTACCCCGTATACAATAGGGACTATTGAAGCAGAATTTTGGCTTATAAGTGGTTATCAGCTAGTCCCATTACAATTTACTTTCTATCCCTCTGTGTCTGCTATTTTTCTTTTCTTTCACTGCTTATGAGTGCAGGTGGATAAATCTTGTTTATTTCTCTTCCATATACATCATGTCAAATGCGCAGTGAATCTTTCAAGGTAACACAGAAAAAAAAAGGAGAAAACGAGGCCAAAGCGAATAAGCACTATTCCGATACGGAAAACTAAAAAAAATTGGAACGGTCTCGACACAGGGAAAACAAGGGTCGGTCTTCCAGAAACGGTAAAGGCTGATGGATGTTCTATATGGGTACATGATAGCTTCTCCATTTTAAACATTTTATTAATCAAACCAAACGGGGTCGCTTCATCCCTTCCCAAATAATTCGCTTAGAAAATTGGTGCTCTTTTCCGATGGCTTTTCGTTATTCAAGACAATCATATTAGCACTCATGGGTTGGATTGGCATGGCTCCCATCATGGGAGCATAATGACCGGGAATCATCGTTCGGCTATAACCTTGAAGAGCCAACTCCGTCTCCATCTCTGCAAAGGCTAGAAATTTTTTCTTGATACTAAGTGAATAAAAGCAGAAAGCCCAATAAGACTAAAATAAGGGAAAAAAAAGCGAAGGTTATTAATAGGTACCAAATAGAGCGTCATCGCTGTACACCGACAAAGACTTACATAGAGACCAAAGATGAGTAGCATCGCCATGACACCGAACTTTAATTCATCTTGCCAAGTACGTTCACAGTTGTAATAGTCTCGATGAAAATCAAATGAAGAAGAAGTGGTATTGTTGGTCTGATTTGTACTGGCTTCAAGCGGCGAAAAAGATGAACCGATGCACCAGTTGACATACTGATCATGCTGAGTGATAAATAGGATCACATTGATAATTCCATCCGCCAAAACAAAAAATACGCCTACAATAATAGCATGACAACCATGCCGATAAAAGTCCCATCGATTCTTGAATCGTCAAAAAAAAAGCAGAAAAAAGAACCGACGGTATCAGTATATATATAGAGAGAGAGGAAAGAGGCATTTCCTACCAAGTAGATACCAAGCAAAGCTCCGGTGCTGACAAGTGAAAGGAATAAGTTGGTTACACCGAAAATAATGATGGCAGTCTCCGGCAGGTGAGAAAAAAAAGCTATACACGTGGGACAATAGAGGAGTTTCGTTTTTTTAGCCTCACTAAAAGAGTAATGGCTGATTTCTTTTTCTTTTCCCCTTTGTCCACCTACGACTTATGTATTGAAAAGATAAGACGGCAAAATACATAGAAACTGACTTGAATTTTTTTTGGCAGTAAATAAATAATAAATTTCATTTATGTATATATTCCACTTACTGCCCAGATGATAGCAGCTAGGGCTCCTCCTACACGCAAATGGATACAGCCACAACATTTAAAGAGAGCTGGACTGGATGTATGAATATATCGAGTTTTAGTAGGTGGTTGAAAGGACATGCTGTGTAAAAAGACAGAAAAGGAGAATACAGTGAAAAAGCAGCAAACATTCATCCTATGTATCAAAAGAGAACACATAACATAAACCAGACGTTTGTGCTTTTTGTTTTCATGAACTCCATATCCGGTTGAAGTTGTTCAAAAGGGTCACTCTGTCGGTGTTTAAACCCGTTTTTGTTGCACGTTTCTCTCTTTGCTCAGTTGCATAGGCAAACAGCAATCGGTCTAAATAAAAAGGAATAGGATAGCATTGGAAATGGTTTTAATAGCAGAATATAAGTTATGCTTTTGTTTCATTTTATGAAAAAATATCAAGGAAGAGAGAAATACTTTATTGAAGAAGTGGGAATTTTTTCAGAAAAAGAGAAAAAAAAAGGTTCTAGCGAGTGGAATGCACTAAAAAAGGTTGTAACTCAACAAATGCCCATCCAATTTGATGTCAAAACCCTGAGTCTATTCAGTCGACGACTATTGAACTGCCCGAACTACAAGTTCAAATATCCAAGCAATGTGAAAGATGCTTCCGTTCTCATGCCATTGTGCCATGTCGACAATGAACCAAGTGTGTTATTTACCATTCGAAACAAAGCCATGCGTACGCATCAAGGTGAAATAAGGTGAGTGAGTGAGAGAGAGATAGTGCATAACCCAATGCAACATGCTAAAAACCAGTGAAAAATGTTTCTACCATGTTAGCTTCCCAGGAGGCAAAGCAGGTAAAGTAAAAGGAAAGGAGGGGGGGGGGCAAACCCCAAGGCTTTTCTTTTTCTTTGTCATGTCTCATCGCAAAAAGCAATGCTCACTGTGCATGGGGTTCTCCCGCCCTTTTTTTCTTTTTAGATCCCACGGACCACTCACTCGAAGACACCGCGTTAAGAGAGACTTGGGAGGAAATTGGTATCCATGGTTCCGCCATCGATGTCCTTGGATCCTATTCCCCTTTACCCAACAAAACCGGTAGTTTACGCGTTCATCCTTACGTAGGATACATCCGACGGCCAGTCGACCCGACATATATTCGATTCAATCCTGACGAGGTATTTGGTGTGTTCTGCCTTCCACTCTCATACCTTGTACGGCCCGATGTGAGAGAAATACGTCAATTTAGAGGAACAAACCATAAATACACGGTCTTCAAAGTGCCAGAACATATGGGTGAAAACCTGGAGATTTGGGGTCTGACAAGTTACATCCTCGACGGTAAAAAGAAAAAAAAAAGGAAACCAATTTACAATTTATGATAATTTATGTTGTTTTCATTCAATTTACAGGCGTCCTGCGCAAGATTATTCCCGAGCACTACTCTTAGAAAACCTCTTGACTTAGAGAAATACACATAGACACACATACACACGTGTGCTCACTCACACATAAATTCCGCTACTCGACTTTATTGATATATATACAAAGGAAAAATGCTTTGAAGTTTGTTTCGTTCGGCATTTTCTAGATGTTCTAATTCCCTGCCCGAGCTGACGGTACAGACAAACTACGTCCATGGCCTGATAGTCGCTTGCCAGCACCAGAAGGACGATGGGGAACGGGCCGTGAGGATAACAGATTGGGTCGCTTGCGATACTCTGGAGAAGTAGATAAACGTTGATCTATGGTTTCTTCATAAACCTCTTCGTCGTCATCACTCCAGGTCGATGCGTCCGATGTCATTGTAGGAGGTCGACTCATTTCTGTACTTTTTCTAAAAGGCCAGAAACCGCTACTGCTTTTCTTGGCCTCATCTCCTTGTATGACTTGGTCATCAGAACAAATCATGCTTTGATTGTTTCCGTTATTGGATGTCAGTCGTCCCAATGAATTAGCGTTGCTCAAGATGGAGCTCGGGTAGCTACTGCTACTACTACTCGTGTTTCCACTGGATCGACCATAAAACGGAAGCGATCCCAACTTCGGCTTGGGTGGTTCTCTAAGATTGCTAAGCTCATCAATGATCTTCTCGCTAACCCAGGGTCGCATGAGCAGATACTGTGTAATCAACTGCTGTTCGATTTCGAGTCCCTTTTCCTGATCATCCGTATCCACACCAAACAAAGCAGAGCTACTCGATCGCCCTTTACCGGAAGAGCTACGATGAAGCGCATTTGTAATAGCTGTCGGTCGGAAGGAATGTTTTATGGAAAGCTTGGTATAGGAGGCCGGTGGTCGCTGCGGGTAGGCAGGCGATGCCTTCAATCTTCGCATGCTTGCCAGTACGTCCTGGACTCGCCCATCTTCTTCCGCAGAACATTTCACGGCCGCTAGAAGATATGTCATGTCATGCATGAAAACACCCAGAAAGGGCACCACTGGTTTTGTCCATCGCTTCTTCGTCTCCAATTGCATATGTTCACGATATCTTCCGTAATTGTCTGTTTCCGACATGAGCAGATTCAAAAGGTCCAGCCTTCCGATTCGCTTCCTGGGAATACAATCCCATGTACGTTTCAATCTTTGAACAGGTGGAGTGCCTAGAGCAGATACAATGGCTTTCAATGTCTGATAGTTGTTTAATGCTAAACATTTCGTTGCAATTTTGATCCACCGATTGATCAGCTCAGCCCGTTGCGAAGCTTCCTGCGGTAACAAGATGGAGTGTTCGATGGATCTTGTCATATAATTGAAAAAATCGGTCGATACAACAATTTTCGGATGAGGTGTCCGCGGCGAATGATTTAACAAAGCTTCCACTGGTATATCTCGGAAAATAGATGATTCGATTAAGGTGAGCTGATAGGCCGTCAAATGCGGGGGAAACTGCATGATACTTGGAACAGTTGCAGCACTCATATAAAGTGTACGAACTTTGTTCAAAAGCTCGCGTATTTCTGCAAGACTCGTTGTCCGCTGGACAATTTGTTCATTCATCTCTTGTTCCAGGGCAATCGATTCCGGTGAGTCTGGATCGGTCACCAATGCACGTCGCTTCGTCTTACATTCTGCAAGCGTCACTTCCAATTCCTCCATATAATCTTGTAATCGGCGGTGTGTCGTTAACAACGGCGGTGCAGGAATGTTTGGAACATGGTCGTTAGACTGTGGGGCTGTAGGGGGGGCCAGACTGTCCCCAGTATTTGTTTGTGCAGGCACTAACATGGTAGGATCCACAACAGCATCTGCCAAAGCGTTGCCAGACAACAGATCTAAAAGCTCGTCGCACGGATTGATGGTTGAGCGATGGGGGGTATCAATAAAGCGAGCGTTAAAGGTTGTCGATGCCACTGGATGAGGTCGTTCAGCTAGATCGACAGCGTGTCGCCCTCGCGGCGGAGGGGGCGGAGGTATGCTGGCGTCTTCTATTTTTTTTATTTTGTTTTGATGTTACCTTACTCATCCATTATTTTGCCAATGGCATTTCAATCTAGATAGTACCTGGAGCATTATCGAATTCTACAATAATATCATCATCGTCATCATCATCGTCGTCGTCATCATCCAATACTTCATGTGGGCTGTCATCTGGTATCTCATAATCCGTTGTATGTTCTGCAAAACTGACTGAACTTCCTCTACCCCGGTTGGTTCGTTTTTCCGTCAACGCGGATGAGGGTATTTTGATGGGTTGTGTTTGGGTTGCAGCTGTAATAGAGGGAAGCGTTTTTGGTTTGGGAGGCAGCACAGGTTTATGACCCTTGAATGGTTTGGGAGGTAATGGTGGAGGCGATTTTTCTCGAGCCGAAGAAGGTGTATGGGTAATAGGCCATTCTGATCTTATTGTGTTACCCGGCGAATGTAAAACAATTTCCTCAATATGGGTAAGAGTTGATCGGATCAAGGACAAAGAACTCTCGTAAGGTGCCGACCTGGACACAACGGCTACGCAAGAAAGAACGAGTAATAAAAAATGAGTATCCCCTCTAAGCAAGCCATGAACACTTACTCTGATGTACAAACTTGACCTCATGAAGTTGTCTCAAAGATATCTCCACAACCGTCAGAAACGTATGATAGGCATCCTAGAGGAAAGCTGTTCGATTAAATTTTGGGGCAATTCGCACTTCGAACTTGCCTTTGTTTGACCTCCGCAAAGGAGTTCGGATGCTTCATTGTAAAGACGTTGTGGATATTCCATTCGTTGTCTTTTGGTTCAATATAAATTATATACAGAGTCGAGAGCAATGTTGAGTAAGTGAGTTACTTGCTCTTCCAGAAGAATATAAACACAGGAGAATGAGGGTAGGGAGGAGGGAAGGTTTACAAACAGTCAGGAAGTGAGAACAAGGTGAAGAACGATTCCAGCGAGGTAGTTTGGTGATTGGTGAGGATATTTTGCTTTGCCCGAAGTAAGCAACCACTGATAAAAAGGAAGCCTTTATTGATCGCCTGCGGAGGTTGCGGTTGGAAGGTGCAATGCTGAACGTTTCATGAACAGGAAAGAACAGACCCCTCTCTGCGATGTAAAATTGATTGAAGTATAAAAATTTCAGCACTTTGAATTCGCGCTGTGTGTGACGTGCGACCATGAACGGGGCACAGGTGGTCCTTCTTTCATTCAGCACTAACCATGGACAAATTTTCCTGTTTTAGTCCAATGTAATTTAGTCCTTGCACGCTGGACCCGTTTATTTTCAAGTAGCTAAAAGCATAGTTTATTAATTTCAGCAAGGACTTGCAGAGAATCAACATTCGTTTATAATCCAGGCCAACTGGGATATACAATATGGATTGCTAAGGACTAAACCTAGAAAACCAAAGAGTCAGTATCTGGATTATCTTTCTTCAGAACCAGACATAACTGGATTATGACAGGGAAAGAAAAAAGTATTGGAAACCACAGCTCCCGAACTGTCAATGAAGCCGGAAAAGCGCCGAGCATGTGATGATATTTTAGGGAGCAAATGATATGCGTAAGGTGAGTATACTGTGAAGATGTTGGGCGGAGTGGGTGAACACACTTATGCTGTAGAACAATGTTCATACTTGATTTAAGGAAACAGGAGCAGAGTAAACAAAATCTAACAGCATGAATAGCGGGTATTCCCTATCATTCCTTGATCTTTTGGGCGGTATGAATAGTATAAAATACTTCATCATAGTTGCTGTCTCTCTTATGTAATGTAATCTGCATTCCGATCCTGCGAGAAGAGAAAGTAGGCTCCACTTGGAGAACAGCACTAGACATAATAAAAAGGAAATAAATAATGTGCGACATGCATATTACCAAAACAAATTTACAGAAAGGCGCCAAAAAGGAACACTAATAGCATCAATGTTCCCAGAAGGTACGGGCAGAGGAAGTCTCACATCCTGGAGATATCCGATATTGAACATATTTCTGCAATATCGGCACGTAGAATAGGAACTGTCTAACTGTTCCTCAATGTTTCCGCCATCACAGTTACAACTTAGCATAATGGCGAGTCAAACTACCATGTTGGCACTACAGTGTTGAATTTGCAAATTTACCAATAGAATCTCCCGGAAAATGACTTAAGGTGAGCCTTTAAATTTTCATGATTTCAGGTTACCTACCTTAAGCGAAAAGCATCCACGAGATAGCGGACAAACGCTTCCTATTTGGAATCCAAACAAATCTTACTTCTGTGATCGTATATTTAAGCTACCCGAGTGACAAAAGGTCCAATAGTGCTCTTTTTTTACAGGTCTGTAGACACTGTAATTTATTGGCTAGATCCAAGTACTTGCCATCATTATCCCTCCTAAGCTTTTGAATTAGCAGTTCAGAGCGATAAATATCGAGTAGATTTTTTATGGATAAACGTTTTAGATTAACACTGGTTATATTTTGTTACAACATGTCTATCTTGGGTACCCACTATGTAACCAAACGTCTAAAGTATGAAGATTTGGCTATATTGTAATCGGAAGACAATGTGGGGTAAATAGTTTAAGCAGGATAGCTTTTGGTTTTTCCCCGCTTTCACTGACTGAGTTCCAAAAAGAAGCATCTGCAGCCTTGCTTGAAAGCTTTCCCTCCTTTTCCTCCAAGTTGAGACATGACCGCCACATCCTCATCAGCGACATCTTATGCAAACCAAGTTCAGTTCTGCCGTGCTTTAGAAGTTGTACGAACACTCCCGAAATATAGTTCTGTCCAGCCGACAGCAACAGAGAAGCTTAACCTTTACGGACTCTACAAACAAGCAACCAAGGGTGATTGCAACACACCACGACCTTCTTCAAGAGAAGTAGTTCAATATGCCAAATGGTACTATCTAGACTACCCTCTTTTTTTCTTATCTCACACTTACGCAACTTTTTGTACAGGAAATCATGGAATCGCTTACGAGGACTCAATCCCACGGAAGCCCAGCAATATTACGTAAATAGTTTGACCGAGCTGTTGGTCGAGGTAGAATTCTCCATATCATCTATATCTTGGCCATCTAACCAATTTTAAGCACAGTTTCTAAAGCAATACCCACATGATGAACATGCCGATGCTTTGAATCGATCATTACGATATTTGCAAATGGAAGACCTTCCGACTGCAAATGAACAAGGCAAAGTCAATTGAAATGTGGAGAACTGTAATTCTCACGTGCTAAAACCTCTCTTTGTATCACAGACATCAAGCAAGATGAATATTCGTTGGGGCACATTCAACTACATGAACTGGATGGATATCTTACGAATGAGAGTACGCCAACTACGCCACGTATATATAACTTCCCGTCGCAGAACAAACTACCCTACGCCAACAGCCCTCCCCTTACCACAACTACAACGGCCAGCACCTACCACGACTATCCCGTTACCCCAGAACTATATCCATCCAGCCAGAGATACACAAAGCACGGTGTAAAGCCCATGGACTTCTTGAACAATCAGACGAACATAGCATCTGATACAGATACGATTGATCGCGAAGTGGCAGCAGCCACCTCTACTTTAGCATTAAAATCTCCCAGTTATCATCCTTATATGCCAGCTGAAGAACGTCAATTGAAGCGACGAAGCAGTGTATCCGAACGGGCATTAGAAAGTTTACAGACCGAAGTGACAGCATTATCAGAGCAGATTGACCTTATGCGAAAAAGTATGACCGAAAAGGAAGATCGCAGACGGCAGCTGAAGTGGACTTGGTTATGGCTTATCAAGTCTGTGGCCAAGCATGCACTAGTCAATAGCATCATTTTTCTGCTTGTTTTTTTGGTTCTCTGGAAACGCAAGTCACCTATTGCCTATGCAATCATTGCTTATACCGGTCCGTATCTGCAAGATATAATGCGATACGCTATTCGACGTCTGGTGTTTTGGAAAACTATCGTATGATATTTTAATATATGAAGATGTTTTGATGCTTTCCTACGGGTTTCTTCCGCTGCCACGACGTAGAAAGACCTTGCCAGCGGCACTATTTCTAACTGGAAGTTATGGTATCCTCTAAGTTCATCCTGTGTTGGAGTCTGTATTCTACTGGCTTGCGTGATTGAAAACAATCTTAGTGTTCATCTCTATCCATACATCCCTTTATAAAAAGCAAATCATTCAATAAAATCCATTGTTCACTAGTGTTACTCAAGTCTGGTGCTGCGGGATGACAAACAATTGCATTAAGGAGGATTCTATCTCTTCTTTGCGGCGTTAGCAATCTTGTTAAATGGTAGCTCAAAAAGCTTAGAATTTCCAGCCCATGGTTACTATTCAGACGAAATGATATTGTAATTGCAAATATATTTCCCATCGAGAGGACAATAATTCAGCCGCTGAAAGGTGGGGTGGAACAATCGATAAGCAGCTTGAATTATTGTCCGAATTTTACCTTATATGTTACTTTGTAAGGGAACTGTGCATAATTACTCTCTGGTGTTCAAGGTCCGGTATTCCTGGCTCTTAAAGTTCACGTAGAATTCTCTTAGGAATCCGAAAGCGAGCTTACGAATAAAGTGAAGCTGTTTATCCGAGCACCAAAGGAACTGCAAGGGAAATTTGCCAGCTTTTGCATCATAGAGAAGGGAAGACATTTGCCCAGTACGCTCGTTGCATTACTGCCTTCAAAAGACGAATTCCCTGCAGAAAGCTCTCCCAGAAGAGCAGGCAGTTTTTGTAGCATATATACAAGACCCAAGCAAAGCCCGCTCGATCAGTTCATAGATTAACGGTATTATGACTCCTGATTGTATGAGAGACGCTGGTATCTATGTAAGCAAATATTTCGGCCTAATCAACTCGGTCTCATTTAAGCACAAAGACGGCTTGACAAAGTATGGATAACAATAGGATCAAAACACGCGCGAACTGGAACCTTATAATCAACGCATTTGAAAAGTCTTATTGCAAACCGACATATCAGGAAATGAATAGCGCAATGACCAATTGCTGCCTTTTTCTTGTCCTATAGAGAACAACACCATATCTTAGGGCGGAATGGAGTCAACTGGAATTGGGAGGAAACAAGTAACTGTAATATGTCAGTTCAAGGAAACGAATAGAGGAGATATAGCTTGCCCTCAGCTGGCTCCAAAAAACATTTTATTACCACATCACCCGAACGATAAAGAAAAAGATTATATAAAGAGGAAAAAGTTCTTAGAAACACAACTTAAAAGGGTGTAAAAGTTACCAATAGCAAAAGAAAATATGATTACTTAACATCATTCTACAAACAAAAAAGGCGTGACAGAGATCGTCCCATATTCTTGCTTCTTTCTGTCAAGCAACCTATTGGAGCAAGAACGATAGTCAATAAGAGTAAGTTTTTCCTTTGAAAACGAGTATCTGTTTGCTTGAAAAAGCGTGTACCTCCTAAAATTCATTTCCTGCCAGCGTAAACCTGTTTCTATTGGCTAATGCAGAATTAATTCAGGCGGCGCTTATTGATCTTTCAAAAATAAAAGTATAAAATGTGGTGTTGGGCGCCTAATCATCGCAACTGTTTTTTCTTTGCAAAGCATGAGATTTTCTCTGTCTAGACTGAGACAAATAAGAAATACCAGAAACGAACATCACTCAATATAGTTATTACAATGACATCATTGGTGCAGGCCAATCATAACAATCGCTTAAACTTAGTCCTAGTGAAGGACATGCATCCTATGCTGAAAAACTTCGACGCTGAGGTTATTGTCATTCAACGAGGTAAGCAAATGACTACAATAGCTTAACGTGACTCTTTCTCTCATACTGATCCTGAAACAATAATAATAATAATAAAAAGAACCGGAACCACAGATTACACGAGCGGGCGAAGAGATCTATAAGTTTCTTGTTGCCGATAAAACAGGGTCGATCGTACTATGCGTATGGGGTTCAATTGGTCATTGCCTCAGAAGCGGTGACATACTGCGTATAACGGGATTGTGAGTAGTACTATGATGGAATGAGTAAAAAGGAATCAATAACTGACCTTGCAAGTTAGAGATTGTAGATTACGTTTAGGACAGGTGCAGATTACGACGAGTAAGGCAGCCAAGCTCAAGCGTATAGGCCAAGATACCTTTCCTTTCGTTGAGAAGCCCAATTTTTCGGAAAAGATAGAACAACAATCCGGAGGCCCTGCCATTCTACCACAATCGCATGCAATTCGCCGACCGTCAAACGTCCCTCAACAAGGATTTTATCCTCAACAACAGCAACAACAACAACAACTGCCGCAGCCACAGCTACCACTACAATCACAATCACAACCACAACGACCTCTTGCATTGAATCCCCAACATCATATGCCGTTACACCAGCCAACAATACAGCAACAACAACCACAGCAATATCAGCTAACACAACCATCACCATTCCAAAGATTTTCACCTAGACCACCTCCGCGTGGCCGAGGTCGCGGAGGGGTTATTCGTGGTAATGGTTATCGTCGTGATCTTGACAATCCGGATTTTTCAAAAAAGGGTATGCCTACAGAAGAAAGAAAAATATCTAGGGATCCAAGGCTTAAAAGACCTGCCGAGACTCCACCGAATAATGAACCGTTGAGATCTCGGCAAAAGGTCGAATACAATGAGCTTGAGTGATCATCAATAAGTAACCGTACATAATACATGTATACAGGCATACCCGGCGGAGCCTATCATTCGTCCAACCATTTTCCTGTATGCTTTGTTCAATCACTTTTTCTTTTTTCATCAACACATGGGATTTTTATTGCATAGACGTGACTTTGGCTTTGTTTCAGCTCTATAAATTCGAGCTTTTGTTTATTTTGGTTCTTTATTCCCTTCTTTTCCATCCATTCTGAGACATGAGAACTTGCCAAGAAAAAGCTGCCTTAGTAGGGGATACTAACATGATGCGACCTCAAAGCGTCGAGGAGATTTTGGGAAGAAAGCACAGTAATTCAGAGGAATGTGAGCAAAGTCTTTCTGATCTCCGATGTGCTGTTGCCGTCGGTCTCGAAGTTCCCAAGGTAAAAAGAAGGAAAACGCGACAATCGCCTTTCATATGCCATTTTTTTATCTTTCATTCGGGATGGTTACGGTCTTCTTTTTTAATTTCCTATTAAAGAAATGTCGAGGTCGCGTATGGAAACTGTTTCTGCGACTAAGGGACGTATCAGCTACCTGTTATATTGGTCTTGTCCATCGAGGAGCAAGTACCTTTGATCAAAAAATACGAAGTGATACTGGCAGGACGTTAACGACGGATATGGATTTTATGGAACATGTTTCTGAAGACATGCTAATACGTATACTTAATGCTTTTGTATGGATCAGTCGACAAGGTATTTTGTATATGCCTCGTTTGTTTCAAAAGAGAGAAGAACTAAAGAACGCGATTTCGGCCCCTTTTTCTTTTCTTCATCTCCCAGACGGACGGGCTAATGCAACCTCGGAAGAACTTCAGCTTCAGGATCAATTTCGAAAAGGCTCTGTTTGTAAAGAATTGACTTATGTCCAAGGCATGAATGTTATCTTGGCCCCATTTCTGAGAGTCATGCCCGAAATGGAAGCGTTCTATGCTTTCTCTACCTTTGTTTGGCGCGTTTGTCCTCTTTATGTCCAACCCACCTTGAGAGGTGTACATTGTGGAGCAAGGGTAAGCTATTGCACAATAGCTTTTAGTTAAAAATCAAGCGGGTATATCGTCTTATTCACGCGATCTAATCGATGGATATATGCTCTATAGCTGGTGGATTTATGTTTACGTGAACTTGATCCGGAACTGTATGGTTATCTCTTCGGTAAAGAACTAACAGCCAAAACTTACGCGTTTAAGTGTAAGTTTTTTTTTCTTGACCGTTCCGTGTTTTGAATCAACTCAATTTCCCTTCCTGATTATTTTCGACAATTACCAAAGATATCATGACCTTTTCGGCTTGCAGACCACCCTTGTCAGAAGTATTGTTATTGTGGGATGTCATGCTTGCTGTAGGAGCACATCTGAACGTCCTGTTCATTGTTGCTCAGTTGGGCCTTATTCGTTCCCAGCTTATGCAGAGTCCTAGGTAAGCCTTTAAGCCGGAAGTGAAGGAAGAATTTGTGCTTTTCTCTTTATACAAACGATGTTTTTTCTTTCTTTCCAAGTCCAGGGACTTTGTTGCAAAAATTACCTCCTCTCAAGGCACAATCGCTTATTGAACCTGCCTTGGTCTATTGTCAAAAACTATCTCACGACTTGTATGATAAGCTGGTGCGACATAGTTATGATATATCGGTCAGCGATATTCTGGATATCCGTGTCGAATCAGGATCCCTTCCACATTCTCTTCTCCATAATCATAGCTATCTACCAAATTATATGTCAGATACGATGAAAACACAGAGAGGAACCTTGCCACGAAAAGATCCTGTGTGTCGGTCGACCTTGCATTGAGAAAACTACGCGGTTGTCTTTGTCGGCGGAGTCGGAGCCATTGTTTCCCGTCTCCAGGTCGCTTGGTCCATCATATCATTTTCTTTTTTTGGTTCGTTACGTTTTTCACGCCAACTCTTTTTCTTGCCTTGTTTTCAAATTAAAAACGATCCAACACGATTGAATTGTCTAAGAGTATTTTTGACTCGACTTGCGAGTTACCCGACTCGATCGCCGGTCTTCTGTTGCGCATGGCAGCTGAATTGACGTGTCCTATATGGTCTGCAACATGTGCCATGACTTTTTGAGAAAGAAAAAAAAAGCGCTGAGCATTGTATATAGCCTAACATTAGTGACCGAACCGACGAGCACACCTTGTGGTCATATTTATTGTCGCGAGTGCATTTTACGATCACTACAGTCGAAATTCGTTGTTTGTCCTGTCTGTAAACAGCCTGTGACCAAACGTCACTTGTATTCCGCAGCTGGCGTGGAAAAACTTGTCCACGAGTTTCAACAGTTGCGCGATGCTTATGAAGAAGAAACAGGCGAGGGTAAAAATCTCAATAATAAAAAAGAAAGAAAAGAAAAGATCATTGGGGATACAGATATCCACATGTATGGGGTCTACCTAATTCAATTCAAACAACTTCTTTTTTTTTTCCATGATCTATAGTTCTGTCACAACAACCACCTACAGATTGGCACATGGATCCAATGGAGAATTTATCACAACGTATACCCTATCCTACTAAGCCAAGTAAGGGCAAAGGAAATACGAGATTTGCATTGGTTTATTGAAAACCAATCATTAGATGTTTCGAGCTCTGCAAGCCAGATGCATCCTGTAAGTTTCTAAAACCAGCAGCGGAAAATAGAACCGTGAATAGAACTGATTCCTATGGTTAGAAACCCAATGTTGTGTCAACGATAGATTCCGATGTTACCTTTGTTACATCACTGGAAATATTACAAGGTAAAACGGGGAAATTGAAGTATGATAGGTCGCTCTGTTTCGCTGATAAACATATAGCGAATGCCGTGGGAGGACTAAGTTGTCAGGAACAATTACCCTCCAATACTTCCTCTCACGGAATATCAATTTCTTTGTCTTCCAATGTCCAGGATGAGAATAAGACCGAAGCTGATACTGCTCGAGAGGCAGAGCAAGGTAATCCATAATGGATCCAATATAGTCACGGTCTGTATCGTGCCTAATACTTTTCAAATTTCACCTTGGTTTTACCAGAAGGAACCCAATGCAGCGATGAAATGAGTGAACAACTACCACCTCCCCATGTTGGGCGATCATTGCTATCCAGCATGCATCGCGTCGAAGCGCAACCTTCTTCTTCGCTGTCAGAGCCCCGGCCAACTTTGGAACAGCGGTGTGTGATTGTCCGTCCAAACAGTGACAACCTTAAACTGGTAAAGATGCTTGTTTTCAGATCCTATGACGAATGCATTGCATAGCGAACCAATCTGGAGAACATGGCAGCTTTTTCTTCTGTTAAGATCGTAGATAGACTTTCGCGTGATGCGACCCATGTGGTCGTCTTTGTAGGTAGGGCAATTTTTGTTTAGGAGACATTGATGATGGGTTTGAAGGATATTAATACAGATGGAATATAGATGAAATGAACCGTACGAAAATGACCACCAAATATTTACTGGCCGTTCTGTCTGGGAAATACATTGTGAGTGAAGACTGTAAGTTTGTTCTGTCTTGTCTTGTGCACCATTGGATAGCTGACGGTTTCGATGTCTAGGGGTACACGCTTGTTGCTCTCAGGGTTCATTAGTGCCAGAAGAACCTTATGAAGTCACGGGAGACTTTAGCCAAGACGCTAGCAGGCGTATCCCTCGTATGGCTAGGCTGTCTTTAACAGCTCAGGTAACCAGACTGTTGCGGGTGACGATGGTCATCTGACATGGATTTTTCTTGTGACATGTTCCTACAGCAACCCAAGTTATTTTCTGGCTTGAGTATTTGCTTCTTCGGTCCACTTGAAGGTGGTAGGAAGACGAGGGACGATTTAGAACAGATGATTCGTGTTGGTGATGGTAGGGTCGTTGACTGGGAGGATATGGTTTTTCCGTTTCACGGGGAGATCATCTGTTCGTCCAAGACGGGCCCGGCCGAAATTCGACAGATCCAGCAAATGTATGGCAAGCAACCTGTCCTAGCATCATGGATCATCCAAAGCATCAGTGTCTATCGATTATTGGACAAGCATCAATTCTTATGCTGCGGCGGATGATGGCGTGAGAAATCCCATCGCCTATAAGCTTCTCCCTTTCTTTCCCTGTCGACTCTTTTTTTCTTTTTCCTTTTTTTTTTTCTCTGTTCTTTGCTTTTGCTTTCTTTTCTATCTCATTTGGCACATTGGTTTTTTGTCACCGTCCGACGCACAACATAAAGGCAAACGATTTATTCCCGATTTCAGGACACGCAATTATGTTTCTGGGTGTTGATACGCAATCTGTGGATTTTGGCCATGGTTATCTTACTTATTTTGCACGCTTATTGTCCGTTGCCAAACATCAAGAAAAAGACCAACCTGTCATGATCAATCCAAGAAGGCAATTGATTCATGCTCGTCAACTCCGCCGAGATAGGACCCGACGGGCATGGTGTGATTTACCTAACATCGGTTCAACCGAAGGGGTATGCGCAACGCCCAGTTCTAATAGGATGAATACGAACCCGGATGGTTTATGATACGTAGTCCTCATTTACCACAAAAGCATTACAATCTTTCTTGTACCAAACCCTCACCATGAAAGTGAAGTGCCTGTTTTGCGCAAAACAACTGCAAAGGAAACAAAAAAAACTTTCCTCGTTTCTGTTTTCTTTGTCTTTTGTTTAAAATGTAACATGCTGTCTACGATGGGCTGCTGCGTTTAAGAAAGAAAGGTCTCTTTTGTAGAGAGGAAATCGAATCTTATGATGGATTGCCTTTGGTGATACGAAGCTCAGATTGTTTATGTCTGATGATCGATTTCACCATGACCCTGTGCAGAAAACGGCATGCCTAACAAGGAAAGTTGTCGTTCGTTCATGGTTAAATATTGATGCACCCCAAAACGACATACATCAGGAAAATCAGTACCTGTCCCGAAACGTGGAAAAGCTTAATGTTTTCTGATACCAAGTTGTACCAGGTTAATAAAGGATTCCTTACTGCGGATCTTTACCTCAAAGCTAGCCAACCAAACAACATCAAATGTGCGATGCGAAGTTGTACGCTACTGGATTGGAGTTTAGACATCGATCGTCTAAGCCAAAGGACGTTGCATAGACAAGGTAGCTACCAGAACAGGGATCTGAAGCACACTCACTTCAAACTTTGCTAATCTCTCTCTATAGGCAAAGGATGATTTGTGTTTTCCTTAAAAAGGTTTTATGCTATGTTTCATTCACTCAATAAATCGATATATCCCTTCGTTTTTAAAAAGTCCGGGGATAAAGGTTAGATATTCTATTGATAGACGCGAACGAAAGATGGCTAGCTCTTGGAACGTTGCAGAATGCTAGAGTCCTTCTAAGCCAATGGTATAAGCAAAAAGAAAAGTATGAATTTTTCCCTTGAATTACAGTCAAAGGCCACCGTTTATCCAAATTCAATCTTGTTAACACTATAACCTCAGTCCTTCTTTTTCTTTCTTTTTTTTACCCTCTCAAGAGCCTCAGCATTCTGCCCAGTTTCTTAGAAAACTCAAAATATAAATGAATAAATAATATGACCTGCTCCTATGAATGAAAGATCGTTTCCTATATTTTCACCCAGGTGGCAGCAGAACGAAAGAAAGCCAAATATATGTTTAAGGTCAGCTATTTACTGTTTATTGAGCCGATACATATTTTGTTCGTTTTGCCATATCAATGCCCAACACAACCTTGCTGATCCAAGTCACAGTACGTTCCTTGAGGGCACCAGTGTCTGTGGTCTGCGCAACATATAGCGTTACTGGAGGGTGCACAGGCCCAGTCTCCTTGGCTGTCTGAAGGACAACATGTTGAGCCATCGGGACAGTAGATGTTGTTTCCGCAATAAACTTCAGACTTGACAAATGTCTTCGTTGTTAAGATAAGAAAGGCTGTGAGGAGACTTGACTGTAGTTTCATGATTCACTCGAAGTAAAGAAGCTTGATTAGTATTGGGGTTACATCGTTCTACCTTCCGAGGTCTTTTATAAGCATAATATGAGCAGAAACAACTAACCACAAAAGGTTGAAGCTTGCTTGGTTTCCCACAGAGTGCATGTACATATGAAAGGCAAACGTTCCAGTTCATTTTCTTTACCCTATTTATAACCCCTTCTACAAATAGAGTAGAAGCATTAGCAAAGACGGCCTTTACTGTTCTGTTTGTTAGACGGTCAGGTTTGTAAAGGAGAGAAAAAAGAGCTATTCAATTGATCCGAGCTTGTATATACGTCAGCAAGTCCTTGTTTTGCTTTGGCAAACAATTTTGTGCAAATATTGGGGTCTGAAGCATATCGTATGTGAATTAGGAGAACTTTCGAATGAACTATGATAATACAAAAACTCAGAAAACTATATGCCATCATGTTCTTTCGATTTACGTACGCTTTTTTTTGTTATATCCGTGTTATGGTTCGGATCACGGCACTGTAAAGGAATGCATTAGTATGCTTCCCAGATGAGTTTGGGCTTAGTATGCAGCAAACGAAATCAAACCTTGAGATTGCTTTCTTTAGATAACAAGCATATTCAGCATTATTTAAGGAGTCCATTCCGGTGTAATCTCGCGCGAAAAAAAAAGTCCTTTGCAAACGAAAAAGAAGAAAAGTGCAAATTGAAAAATGGGAAAGAGTAAAACAAGGCAGAGACTTAGATAGAGCGTGCTATGATATGTTGAGCTGTATCCAAAAGAAATCAACAGATGAAGGCCAACTGCAACATAAACAGATAATTAGGAGTAATGTGGAACACAGGTGGACTTAATAGCTGTGAAGCATTCCAAGCAAAAGCACGATGAAAGGCAGTGCTACTGTTGTTATGCAGTTGAATCAACCCAGAAGATGCATATGCCGGTTTATGTAACCTCGCGATCCTCACGTATTAAAATCAACGCGTAACGTTTTCTTTCCATTAACAAGTTACGGGATAGTATCCTCTAACTTAATACTATCTGTCTGTTTGCAAATCTAATGAACGAATCTGGTCATCGATTGGCATAATCTCTCATGTGCAAGAAAACCTGCAAAATGTTGGATACAGCCATAGAGTCTCGATTCCAAAAGCATGACCGTACATGATTTGTTAATGTCAGTACGGCATGAATTTTCGAGCCTTCCTGGGACTCACACTTTTTCTCGCTCTCTTTCTCTCGCTTATGAGCAAACAATCTTTTTTTTTCCCCGGGTTGTAGAAGAAAGTAGGGGATAAGCATAAGTATGTTTTGACCATATTCTTGTAGCGACCGAAGATTGATTAATCTTGTGTATGTGCAACCAACAAAGGTCGGAGATGATATCTATAACAATGATATATACGTAGAACATGATATCGGTTCCTGCTGTACTCTATTCTGTTCTTTTTCTTTGTATGACTCGTTTTCGTTTTTGAAAATAAACAATAGTTCCAGATAACACCTATAGAATTGGCGCAATCACCTCAATTGGGGAGAGGGAGAGATCTAAAAAGGAAAAGCGAATCCGTGAATATGATGGAATATGGGGGAAGCGGTAAGAGGGAAAGAGAGCTTTGACAAGGAAAAAGAAGAGATAAGCGCGTTACGAAAAAAAGAGAGAGAGGTAGAGAGAAAAGTTATGAATTTATTACCAAAGGCGAAAAATCAATGAGAAAAGGAAGAAAGATTATGCTATTTTACAATATAGAGAGAAAATGGACATTATTAACAAAGAAACAAAGCAGATAAAAAGAAGAAGACGATGGGAATACTGTATCTTGTAGGTTGCCTCCGCCTTTTTTCCTTGCTGCCCCGTCAGGGTTTTTTCATTTCCATACATAATGATCTGTCTCGAGTAAATTTGCGATATTTTCATTCTGTGTTCATTTAGGACGTTAAATGATTTTATTCTCATCTGTATCCTATATTAGTCGTCCGAGCGGTGTACTTACAATACACAGCATGATGACTGACCTGTAATCTAGGCGTTTTTCTGTGGCAGTATATCTACTGTTACCCTCAGATTCTCCACTTTCAGCGTTGTTGCAGTTTGACCAAGGAACCTAAGTGTCTGGCCATTTCCTTGAATCTGAATGTAGAGATAGAATCCATCGTCATTGATCACACCAGGGTAGCTTCCGTTAAAGGCAGAAAGATCGTTGACATCAACAAAACGGTGGAGATATGCCCGGGATTAGCTTTGGTAAGATTTTGAGGCTTTCCTTGTTGCCAGAAGTCAGCACGGAGATTTTTTTTATTGAAGTAAGTTTAATCAGGGTAAAGTAAGACGGGGGAACGTTTTGAGGTACTCGCAGGAACTCAAGATTGGCCGGGTAGTATTTGGCAGAAACAGCAGCACACAGAAAAGCAAAGGCAGCAAGAAGAGCGGATTGCAACTTCATGGTTCACCAGGAAAAAGAAGCTTTGGTTAGATGAAAGTGGCTCCTGCTTTTGACCTCTTTTATAAGCATTTCTGTAAGATTGCACATTCGCGAAATGTTACGTTTGCTTCTGTTCCCACAAAATTGTCATACTAGGCATGCAGCTACCACCTGCTATTTGTTTTACCTGTAGAATCATGCCAAAATATTGTGAAGGATTTTTCCAAAAAGCAATCGTAATGCATTTTTCGTCTATTACATTTACCGTTCTATGCATCAAGTAGTCAGTTGGCGAAAGAATAATTGTAGAAAGTGAGATACATCTCGGTTTTGCTAGTGCAGCATTCGTTTGCGTTTCAATTCATATTGTTAGGATGGCGTACTGTATTTTAACATATCCAGGAGTAAGAAATAATTTCAAAATATAACTAACCTGTACTCAATTACGCAAGGCTCGGCATATATATAGGGTCTACTGCGCATGAAATCAGGACGTCGCCTTTCGCTACGGCATTTACCTTGCAGTACAGCAATCGCAGGCTGTAAGCGTATCTAACTGCATTTTGTCTTACAATTAAACTTGCAATTCAGACCGATTAGGCAAGTTGTATCTTTCGTAATTGCTCGACATTGTGCTGTGATGATGCAAAAAGAAAAAAAAACAACTAAATGCTCTTTTGTTAAAGCCAATTTGTCCGTTACGTTGCCAGTCTTTGAACGCGTCTATAAACTATTCTGTCAACTACGCTACGGCGATTGTCAGCTAATCAACAGAAATTAGAGACCACCCAGGTGAGCTACTAGTATCTTCCGTCAGATTAACCATGCGAATTGGCTAAGAAAGCGTAGATCTTGTGCTTTATTACATGCACTAATGGATATATGCACCATGAACCGATACACAGGTTGCGTTCAACGACAACAAGAAACACTATGGGAAATTTTTCGTCGGGTTCATTGGGTTCGTTGGGTCTCTTTTAGTTAACGACGAACCCGACGAAGCTGCCACCTTCGCAGTTACCCCCTTTCCCTCTACCTATTCCTAGCTTCCAGTATCCGTTTCTATTGATTATGCATTGTAACGAATAAGACAACATAAATTAAAATAGGGCAACAAATAGTTTTATTTCGTTTTCGCTTAAGCATTTGTCCTCTTTTCTTCTGTTTCGTCTCCCAGTTTCTTTCGAGCTCTAAACATAGAAGAACAGAGAAAGCTTAAGTTGATTAAATTGTTGTTCGAGACTTACCAACGAGCGACACTGGGGGGCACTGTTTCCCCTCTTACCTCTATACCTGGTGAATGTTGCTGCAAACTATTTCCAGGTGATGTAAGTAAGAAATTTTAACCATTACTTACCGCTATATAACATATCTTGCAAGAACTTTATACGCTTTACTAGAAGCACTGCTCTCATGGTGCTATCTGTAGAGAATGCCTGTATTCCGGCATTTTACGCTAGTACCATTGTTCCAATGCTTTCACAACAGGTACTGCGAGGCCAAGTAATCTTTGCACTGGTTCAGTAGCACCTTGTATTTGACAAGGGCCATCCTGTCCAGACTGTCAATGGCTTCTTCTTTCTATCAGGAATGCACGTCCTTTCAGCAATGTATCGGATCGGCCTTGGCTTGTATTTATGTTAATCACCAGCTTCTTGATAACCAGGTTGGAGATGTTACTGATAGAGATATAACTGTCAGTTATAACGCCATCGGGTATCTCCTCTTTTGGGTTGACGATAAACTGCTTGACCAGGCCTATGGTCATATCCAAGACTTGCTTCTTTCCCAGGGCATCCGTTTCGTAAGGTGCCTTGATGGTTCTTACGGACGAAGTTGGTAGAGCCATGTTACCAATATCATTGTTCTCAGTGAGCAACAGACGTAGGCCTTTTCAAACTGTTTTCATCTCTGTTACGTCAGCCTTCAACTCATCGTGCGATTTTTCATATTCTCTAGGCGGATGTTAATGCCTTTAGTATCAGATAGGTTAGTCATGATGGAAAAACATGAAGAAAGAAAAAAATTTGCGAGAAGTAACCGCAGCAAATATTGTATGTCACTTTCTGTGGAACATCTTAGCAATCTTGTCAACGAAACACATAGCCCTTAGAGATACATAAACGTACGCCTGCTACAATCATAGTTTTAACTTACTAACTCTATGTGCATACCAAAAGATTCATAAGGTGTTTTATTTTTCCTCAAATGTGATAATAATGTCCTATCATAGCAGCTTTTTATACACATTGATGTACAAGCTATACGGGATCTTACGTGAAGCGAAAGTATTTGCCAATGTATCTCGCGTATATACTGGGCACTACTATGTGTACCATGGCTTTGTACCATGGCTTTGTTCCAGGTGGGCTCGACCTGATAATCTTGAGCAAATCTAATAGCTGATAGTAAGGAAAAAGGAACCGTTTTTAAAAATCTGTGTTGTCGAAAAAATGAATAGCGGAGAGGGAATCGACTTGGTGACGAACCCGACAATCTCATGTCGGGTTCGTCGTGCGCCTGTTAAATTACGACGAAATTCCCGACGAAACACGACGAACCCGACAAACCGGACGCCACGACGTCGATTTCCCGACGAATCCGACGAAAATTTTCCCATAGTGAAAGACGCAGTAGGCTGAAGATAACTATCAGCAGCAGCCAAGCTAACATTTCGCGTCTAAACTAGTATGTGGCAAAGCAAATTCTTATGAAGGAAATTTGCCAGTTACACAGGTGGCACCTTCCTGAAAGGGTATAGCGTTTACTAGTACCACATTTAAATGGTCAATCTCGTGCAAGCCAAGGTTATTTACCTGTTTTACGGCGATCAAGATGTCAGCTCCTATTTCGGCGGAAACCTTGCCCGCAGAAATTTTAGAAAACGTTGCCAACCGCGTCTCACGAACCATACTACGAGAAATGCTCTGCGTCTGTCGCTCATGGAATATAGCATTGACACCTTGCTTGTACAGCTGGGTACGGCTGCCAACCTTTCATACCCAGACCTGGCTATCGTCAACATACTATCGAAGGTTTTATGAAGCAATCGCAAGCACGTCGGCGCCAACGACACTAGGCCATCTCGTAAGGAGGATCTCTGACCCGGATGGCCTGATCTGTTATTTAGACTTCCATCTTCCGTCTCTTTGCCCTTTCGTTCGGGAGATAGACGCCGTAGTCGACGATGAGAGGAATCCTCTGCCTGTGATACGAGCATGCAAGCATCTCAAAAACGTAACGCTTCGTATTAGCCGTATCCCCCCTCCCGTGGAGTTACAGACAGCTTTTTTCAGAGACCGACTCACTGAACTACGAATCCAATGGAGAGATCTTAGAGAATGGGTAAACACCATTGTACAATTTCCACTTTTAGAGATATTGTCGATCGGACTTTTCCGGTTGGACACTATCAATACAATGCCATTCACCGACTTGGAAAAAGTTCAAAACAGTTTGCCCCGTCTCCATTGGCTAAGCATTGATCCGGTTGGTATGTTAAGCGGGCCAATAGGTGAGGTGGTCCCTTGTGAAACGGTACGGACTTTGGAGTTGCATGGATTAAACTATCGTTCCTGGCTTCAGTATTTCAGTCGAAAATACACCAAATTGGAGTCGCTCACGGTCGCTGGCAACTATAATTCAATCCAAGTCGAGGAATGGATACCTTTCGCCAGGTCGTGTAGCCACCTGCGCAATTTGACAATGAATAACTGCGATGCCTATTACGTTTTCGCCAAGACATTGAAAGCCAAGGGTGCGTCTTTGGAAGGATTATTTGGCCTACGTGGTACGGGAAGTAAGCTCCTTGAAACGATCACCAGTTTCCGCAACACATTGAGGTCCATCCAAATCAAGCTCCAAGCGGATCTCCATGGTGACACGACAATAGCCACTGTTGTGGAAGCATTAAGACACTGTCCAATGTTGATCAATTTGGATATAAGCGGACATAATCCAGTTCGGCTGGACCAGGTCTTGCAAAGGTTGAGAAATCTTAAAAAGCTTACCATTACACTAATGGAGGAGGTTTCAGTAACCAAAACTTACGGAACCTATTTTCGGCACCCACTCTGCGAACTTGATGTGAAAGCCTATAACATTGACGATGATGTCTTCCAGTATTTGTCTCAGTGTTGCCGTTCTATCACTTCTTTGTCATGTGAATTCGAGTGTCCTCAACGTCAATTGATTACCATCTATTACCCTCATGCCTGTCTCAGACACCTTACGGTTATCACTTACGGAGGCAGATCCTTTGTTCTATTCAAAGTAACGCTGGAAAGGGGAACAAAGTATGTCCAGCGAGGAAACAGATATATCGCAAAGGAGAAGAAAGGGGAAATGATCGAGACTTACAGTCATTGGTACAAGTATGGGGACCACAAATTTTGCGAGGTATCGTCATTGCAGCATTTGCCTGTCGAAGAGCTTCTCAAAAAGATACGGGAACCTGGTGACAAGTTGGATATATTGGAGGCCATGACGGGCAAGGAGCTTTTGGACGCTGGAATATGCAACCATCTTGTACTCATTCGGTGCCCCTATATGGATAGCATGAACTTGAATAGATTCAAGGTAAAGCAAAGAAAAGGAGGGTTATCTGTGCTTGTCTGTTGCAATCACTCATGTTGCATCAAAAGGTTTCAGAATTTGTAGGTGACACGACTGGAAAAATTAGCCGTCTTTCAACTCAATGGTCTCCAGTTGAGAATTACTACTAAAACAATTGTCGAGACAGGGAATTGCATGACATGTCATATACGTTGACTTTGCTTCTTAATTACCGAGAAAGAGATTATTCATGCAGCTCTAAAATTTATGACAATAGAGTTGTAATTAAAGCACCGTAGATACGGTCCCTAACCGCTTGATATACATTTACCATGCATAACGTGTGTTCATAATCCTTGGTTATATTATACAATACAAAAAAAAATAAAAAATAAAAGTAAAAGCAAGAGTGATGCAAAATTTGTTAAGCACAAAAGAATCTTTCCATCTCTGAAGACTCCGCCGAATCTGATCCTTGATGTTCCGTTCACCCTACTTTATCACGCTTTTTTAATCCATGTTCCGTCCATATATACAATGTGTTTGCGTCCTTTGGTGCCGGGCCGTATCAAAGGCGTTCAGCCCTTTGATCGATCCGATTGCGAAGTGGATTTGGTTCTACACAACGCGCTACGTAGCTGTCTACGAATTCAAGACTTTTAGCTTGTATGAATCGAATCGATGGCTTGTTCGTAGCGTGGCGTATATTCAGGCAAATCAAGATCCAAAACCACAGCTTCGTCGCCACCAATAGAGGTTACCATGCCTGCTGAATGATCATTTAGAGGTGTAGATAGTTCCTCGCCCGCAGGATAATCCGTAATGATAATAGGGAACTCTAAACGTAATGGTTCTGTCACTGTATTGGACGAGGCGGTGAAATGAATGATAAGCTGCAGTCGGTGAGAGATTTCAAGAAACGGGTCATAATGATGGGAGCGGATGGGTCGCGGTCTTGTGGTTACAATGGGTGTTCGTATAAAGTGGGTATCAGAAGCATTTGAAAAAGAAGGTGGATGATACTCTGTCGATGGGAATCGTGTGATGACGGGCGGTAAATGATGAACGCCAGCCTTTGTACGAAATCTGTAATTTTCTAGTTCTTCCAGCGCCAATTCGACTCTGTCCACTTCGACGCGTTCTTTCTCGACACTCCATCGGAGGGCCAGGACCACTTCACCCGATTCGACTGCTGTTGCTTTAGGTACTTCAGCTGACCATTCAAACCATTGTCGGACGCCATTGTATTCGATGCTGGGTATCATCGCGCTGGGACCGGGTAAATAATGACGACGGACAATCACTGAACGCTGGATCCTGTATTTCTTGAAAAAGGTGCCGGCGGAAAAAATGGCAACGAGGGTATACTCGACAAAAGCGTGATCAGTACGAATACTCGGTGGAAGTTCGGAAGGGAGATGAAGTCCAAATTCAATCGTTGGTTCGCCAGTAAAGATGAGTTCTTTTTCAACCTGACAGATCTGGATCGTGGCTTGCATTCGCGTGGATTGGTCGTTCGTTTCATTACTCACAAAATTGTTAGGTAACGTGGATGCAGGAACATGAACATCGATCCCAGCCTTCCCACAGAATTGGAGGGTGATTCGGTTCCACTTTATTTTGCGATCGTGGAATTGAACGGTACCCATGACTTTAGAACGAATACCAGACATGGGGTTTTCTCTGGACGCGGGGCCAATGAAGTAAACAGGTTTATCTGCAACATAAAGATCGACTGGCGGGAGATGCTTGCCCGCATCATGGGTGAACCTTTTCATAACTTTATAGGATAAAAGACAAAAGAACAAAAGGAAAGGTCAAAAAAAAGGACGAAGGAACATTTTTCCCACCATATTATGAATCTGATTGGATGCAAACATTAAGGGTTTGGAGATATGGTGTTACAGTCGATTCGTTAGGAAAGTGTGCTTTGACTTGAAGGCGTCTTTACAAAGGTCAGCTAGGGAAGCAGTGCAGGATGATATGCTCATTTACCCAAGGTATAGTGGTTGATACTTGATTTTTATCAAAAAGGTTCCCCATCTTTTTAGTCTTGTCTTTCCAAAATCAGAAACACCAATCACAGCAGAGACCAAGACAAAGAAGGGCATTTTCTGTTTGTAGAGCCTTTACAAAGGATTGGTGCATTCTAAGTATCAGACAATAGTACAAGTTATATAAACGGATTACATGCGTTGATTACCCGCTTTCATCACTATGGGAAATCGGCTGTGCCAATTCTATGAAATATCCCCACTTTTTTCTCCAACATTCCAACAATTTCCGGGACACCTTCTATGTTCCACCAAACCAACATGTACTCAATCACCAAATTCCAAATGAAGGGATACAATCTCATTGTCCATTTCTTTTCTTAACCGTTTCAGATGACCCACCTATGGCTTTTCCCCTATGAGGTTTAAAACGTATAAGCTCAAACGATCTCGATTTTTTACGATTTCGTTGCAAGCAAATATTTACTGATTACAGTCATGTTGCGGTTAACCAATTGACAGACTGCACTTGCTACGACAGTCATGCTTCTTGCTTTTGCTCCGGCGATAGTTACGATCGGCATACAAGATAAGGACGATTCACCCAAAGTGTTTTGAAGTTCCCCAGGGTTGCTATACATACAATGCATCAAGCGAAGTTGCAATTCTTATCTTGCCTTCCTATGTACTGTAATATACGCTCTTTATCAAAAGGTTAAGTTCGCAACAAATCAACTTTAACTTCGTTCGCTTCTCTTCCACAGAATCCAATATCTCGGAAAAGTAAAGCAATCTCCAACACTTTATAAGACACCTTCAGGGGTCTGCAAATCAGAATAATGGTATATCTAATACTCTTAACTGTCTGTCACCTAAAGAAATCTACTTTTTAATACCGAAATTGCAAATCCACTGCGAGTCGTCAAGATCTTCTACTTACACAATGGTTCTTTGTGTATACTTACGTTTCTATTAGAGTGCATATGATCACGGTGGACACCGAACCAATATGATATGGTAAAGTCAAGTCAATTCTTCAAACACGTCAAGTGAGCTTGTGAGATGCAACTTTAATTTCTGGAGGTAGAGTACATTACATAGGTGAACAGACTGGCCACGGTAGCAAGTAGGCCGTACCAAGAGTCCGACAAGCCGTCCCTTTTCGTATCATAAACCCACAGTTTTTGGTGCTATTTCCTGCCTATTTCTTTTATGGTGTCTACAGCATCCCCAAACTATCCTGGTAAGAAAGAACGTCACTTAGTGATTGTCATTACTTTTAGCATGGTTCATGCATTCCCTCACCATTGCGTATTCTGCGATAACTCCGTCTCGTCACTGAAGGCCGTTGAGTTAGGGAAAGTCCCTTCTACGTACCGTTAGGGATAATGTACGAATAGGTGAGATATCTAATTTCATATACAGCAAACAACGTCCAGAATGAACTTACCCCAATTGACGGTTGAAGTTGCACATCTATTCCTTCTTTGTGTCACCGTTTGTTAGTCCCGACATTCCTCATCCGTAAACACGGTAAGTTCGAAACTTAAAATACGCCATTGTAACAATACCATTGAGAAATAGAGCTAAACGCGGAGTTAGCAAAAGATACAACACTTTCTCCTTTCTCATAATTTTAAAAAACCAAATTTTCCATGTATGATTATTTGTACGCAAGAACAAATAAAAAGGTATCGGTGAGAAATGCATCCAATTAGTTCCTTTCGCTTTTATGACAGCTTTTAGTATAGTCTTGATAAGACCAACAGACAATATGCCTAAGCTTTGTATTACACTGATTTACTCCACCGGAATTAAGTAACCGGAGACCATTCCGAGTGAGCTAGTCTACTAAAATGCTTGTAAAAGAGATGCAAAAGTACGAGTATCTGCCATTAAAGCAAAATGCTCTTTTCCGGTCAATAGTAAAGCTATACCCAATTCTTCTTTTTCTTTTCTGATTGCTTCTGTCTCAAATGACAGATACCAGGCTACTCTTACGTCTCGCATCTATTTTCCGGCTTAGTTTGCTGAAATTATATTGCAGAAATCATGCCAAGAGTCTATGTTCGTTTCAAGCAAGGAAGGGGCAGACCTCAATTGCCATATCAAAGCTTAAACCGGGAATATCTCTCACGGTTATGCTGAGGTCCATGACATTCCCGCTTGTGAGGTGATATATCCAGGACTTACTAACCCTAATCAGGGACAGCTCCGCATCAAGATCGAAGGTAAAGCTCAGTCAATCATGTTTGTTGGCAAAAAAGTAGTAGATTACGAAGTCCGTGTTATGAAATTACAAGCAGAAGTAGGGCTGTCGAACGACTATCGCTCTCAGAGTGTAAACAGAGACTAGTGGGCGATCTTCATCCCACCGATCTTCATGTACACCGCTTGCACGGCTACTATGGGTATAACTTACACTAAAGGTAGCGTTCCTCGAAAAGGGACTTAAAACCGTGTTTTTCACTATGTGGTTTACATCGATGGAATTTTCGTCCATTGATTTCTCACTACCAAGAAATGCACTCTCAAAAGTAAACAAAATATATCCCACTTTAACAGAACACAAAGTACATATTGCAGCTAAAATTTAACAAGGTACTGACATGGTTAATGAGATGAGCTTTATATTTTTTAAGGCTGTGGCATGAATCATCAGCGCTGATTAACCGAGGACACGACCTTGATTGCAGAGGTCTTACATTTAGTTTCTCTTAGTAACTAGAATCATTAAGTTCGGTTATCAACTGGGTTACAATGTAGACGCCACAGCAAACAATAAATATCGCGACTTCGTGTACAGAAAAACAGCATATAGACTAATCCTTATCTGATTGAGGAGCGAAGTTGCACACTCACTCTCGTGTAACTCTTCACTTGGTTCCAATTTTTTCAGATCCATGGATCTGGTGTCTTCCAAACCTAAACTACTCCGTCAGAACCACATGATCAAACTAGATGAAATGTTTGGTTAGTATATACATCCAGGCTTTGTTTTGACAGCTGTCTTCTTTGCCAAGTGGGGCATGCTTGATGCAGAAGAAGTCGGTAACATGGATGCAAAGAAAGCTGATATTAGTCATGTTATTTTATTTTACGCTTTATTTTCTAAGGTTTAGCAGTTTGTGAAAAAACTGAAGGGGAAAGCTGTTAAATTTCGGTGTGTGATACGCGCCATCGTTCCTTGGGAAGTGGACAGGTTTTGCGGACAAGCTGTGCTACCGAAATGCTTATAAAAGAGGTCAAAAGCTTGAGCCCCTTTCATCTAACCAAAGCTTCTTTTTTCTGGTGAACCATGAAGTTGCAATATACTCTTCTTGCTGCCTTTGCTTTCCTGTTTGCTGCTGTCTCTGCCGAAAGGTACCCGGCTGTTCTTAAGTTTCTGCCATCACCTCGCATCTTTCCCCCGCCTTATTTTACCATCATCGATTTGCCTACAATTGAAAAGACCATCCGTGTTAATTTCTGGCAATCGGAAAGACCTCAACACCTTACCGAGGCTTATCCCGGGCGTGTCTCTCGCGGTTATGTGGAAGTCGACGATCTTTCTGCTTTTGATGGAAGATACGCAGGTCTGATCAACGACGATACAGAGGCGCTCCAGATTCGAATCCAAGGAAATGGCCAGATACTCTCGTTTACTGGTCAAAGTGCGACAGAGGAGCCAGCGAAGGATCTGAAGGTACGAGCAGATGTACGACCATTGGACGATGACTATCAGTTCGGAGTGCAAACAAAGGCTAGTGACCGACACTACCGATCGCATGTACACCGCTTGAATGATTACTATGAGTATGACTTGTATTAATACTAGAGTTACACCGAAACGCCAATTTTTTTTAAAAAAAAAAGAACTTGGATTAATAAAGGCTTCAGTTCTTAACTGGTTTTCTACAATGTAATCAGATATTAAGATAAGATAAGAAAACAAATGTTGCTCTGCAGAATACAAGTTCTAGTTATACTCAACTAAGAATTAAAACGGGCATGATGTTTACTAAAAATGCATCCACATTGTCAATGGATGATTGGTGTTTTATTTTTGGCCTGCCAAATGCCATATAGACGCGTTGTTACTCTGAGAGATACCTGCTGGGTGTTTACATATCAGTTAATTATCCTCTCGACACAGATATTGGTTATCTAGTCCCTATACCATGATAACAGGCAACAGTGGCAAACGACTTGAAGGGTGTTTATGCAACTTCATGATTTCATATTGCTTGGCAGACGTGAGGCATTCTTTAGATGGAGATTCGTGTTTGCATCTCGGTTGATGTTGGCTGATAGCAAGAAACGAGATGATGTTTCGTCTTCCAGTTGGAGTGAGTAGAGAGACAGAGAGGTGATATCTTTTCTTCCGGTACGATGTCGAACTTTGAAGTTTGTAATCCCGATGCGAGAAATCGGACCGTGCGCATCATTGAATTTTACAGTCATGGAGGGTCTTTGAGATATGACAATAGGAATCACATAACCAAAAAAAAAAGTCACAGGTATCTTAGTTTGAAGACAAATGGTTCTGCGCATGGGATTTTTTCAACAATTTATACTAAAGAAGACGAGAAGAACCTCATTATTTTCCATAAAGAGTGAAAAATACAAGGTTATGATGTTATTTTTAGAGGGAACAAATGCCAAGAAGTGTCATCACTGTCCAAATTTGGGAACCAATACGTTTAAAATTAGAGGAAGTAAGCGAAGATAAGATGAATGTTTGTGTTACAGAGATTGAACGAAGAGGAAAGGCTATTGATCAGGTCCTCTAGAAAATGCCAAGCCCAACTGCTCGATAAACATTTTGTACCTAGTCTTCTCCTTTTCTTCCTTAATCTCGATTCTTCACTTTTTTTTATCAATACATTAAGTCATCATGGTCCTGCTTCCCCGCTCGAGTTATTTTCTTCCATTCCTAATCCTTTGCTTATCTTCTGTTGACTGCAGTCAAATAGGTCCTGTACGAAGAGGTAAGTAAAGACTCTGTACATATTCGTTGTCCATGGTCGAAATACGTACGATTAACGGTTTCCAAAATATAGCTCCTCAAGGTATGCTATAGACAAACCTGGCCCTAAATTTCCGTTTTGCTTTTCATTTTCTTAATACAGAAATTTAGTGATAGGCGGTCAACAGCAACTATCATCGTCTAGTTTCTCCGGCGCTGCATCCACTTCTTTACAAGCATCATCACAGGCGCCGCAACCCACATCAACATTGATATCGGGTTCTAATGCCGTTAGCCCTTCCGGGAACGCAACAGCACAGAATCCTTCTAGTCAGAATAGTAACAGCACAGTGACGGTCAGTGGGCAGCCACAGAATGGCACAAATCCCCTCGCGGGTTTACCTACTTCCGGCAGTTTCAATATCTCTGTTTATCCGGGCACTGCAACGTTCTTAACGCCAACCCCGAGCGGATCGGTGTCCCCTCTTTATCCAATTGCATCTTTCGCGAACGTGACCTTTGTTTGGAAGTTTGAGTCTCTCTCTGTACGACCGATCAATTTGACCTTGGCCGCCAAAGGCCCTAATTCCGTAAGTTACCCTATTGCTGCATTACAAGGTGATGCCACGAGTGCCGTTTGGCATTTGTCCAACGTCCCATCCGATGCACCCTTGATGGAAGGCTACTATCAAATCCAGCTTTATGATCAACGAGGCATCAGCGCAACCATCCAACCAGGCTGGTTAAGTCCAGTGACGATGTTAACCGTTGCTTTGTATAATACTGAAAGCTACACACCACTGACAGCATGTAAGATTACCTACCCCTCTTATTCTTTTTCGTTGACCTTTATCTTTGAATGATCTATCTGTTTATGGGTTAACAGCTCCTTATTGCGCGCTATGTCTCAACGGTGCTGATTCGTTGTTTGGTGAAACTTTTCGATCGTTAGGGTTAGCGTTTGGTGTGGCCTGTATTACCTCGTTGCTGTTTATCTGTGGTTTGCTTTCATGATTAAGTCTAAAAGATAGATAGAAGAATATAACATGTATAAAAAAAAGAAAACAGGAACATTTGTATAAAGATTTAAAAGATGAGCTCTGGTCTATGATGTCCTGGAAAAAAAGAGAAGCTCTCTGTATTAAAAAAACTCATAGGCCCACTATTCGTGGTATATCTTTTTTTTTTCTTCGACCATGAATTGTGCAATCGACTGGCTACATCACAAGGACAAGGATGATGGTGCCTGGTGATTTGCCTGATCTTCGGGACAATCACAGGCTTCCATATCAAATAGAAAAGTTCTAAGGAAGCAACATATTCCGAATTGGCTTCCTTTCGACGGATGAACCATCTTGTGCGCAAGTTTAACTTGCTGAACTTTATGGCATGGAGGATCTTTCTTTCTTAGACATGGTTAGAATACCAGACTGTTAGCATCCTTGCGAACGCCTATGGGTCATCACCGACATTTGCTTGAGAACTCTCCTGGTGGGCAGTGACAAAGCAGAGACATAGAGAGATGATGGTCTATGTTTGTTTAGCATATTTAACATAAGCACATGTGTACATTGGTACGAAGGGCAGCATGCAATGTTGGATAATTTCGGATTATAACTGATGGAAAAAAGAAAAAGAGAGTTAAATGGATTCTTCCCACGTCTCCTTTTTAACGACCGAGTACAAAGAGAGAGAGAGAGAAAGAAACATAAGATGCACCTGTCCCGGATCATCCATGGTGAAACCTTCTATAATAGAAACAGTTGCGTGACACTTACAAAACCAGCTCGTTATGGGTTCGCATTTCCTCTTTTTTCTTTTTCTTCCTGTTTCTCTTTGTTACGGGCTGGCAATGGAACCTAATACCTGTCTGTATTGCGAAAAGCAGCTTTTGGATGACGTACGTATATCTATTGCTCTGGCTGCATTCATCCTGATCGATCTGATTTAGAACACAAGCTTTTGTTCTATGGTCTGCCATGCAAATGAAGCAGCCAAGTCGATACAATATGGTACTTCAAAGTTACCTAAATCATCGTCTTGTTCTTCATCGTCTCAAGACGCTATGGCTTTGTACGAATTATCTTACTATCGATGTCGGTGTTTCTCTTATATTTCAAAGCAAATGAGTTCTTCTCGGCTTGAATCGGATAGAACCCGAACCCTACCTTTCTCTTTGACACCGCCATCCAACTATGCCTGTAAAAACAAAATGGGTTGTGTATTATGTTGCCCTTCGTCATCTACCTCTACGTCTTCCTCATCGTCGTCATTATCCTCGTCATCCTTGTCATCTTTCTTGTCCTTCTCCACTCGTTCAGAAACCGATTCCGATAATATACATATCTCCTTTTTATAGTTGGACAAGGCCATTTACTGTTTTATCATCACCCGCCCGTTCTTTTCCCCATTTCATTCCCTACAAAAACTAACTGGATCAAACTCTTTGTGAATGATGAACATCATTATGGTCACTCCTTATCCTCTCCTTCCTCTCGGACAGAAAACATACCATGTTCACAAAACAAACTTTGTACATAAAAGAAGCCTATGCAAATGAGCTTCAAAACTGCAGCCGTAACCCAACATGCACAAAGCGACAGTGACGAAGCGAAAATTTAGTCCAATTAACTGCAACGATAATAACAATAAATGCATGTCATGGCAATTATGCAAATTAGTTTTGGTTCAGGTACCTTGGTTCCACAAGCATTGGTCTTGAATGCCTTTAACGCAGAATACTGTGTCATTGAAGCATTAAGCTTCTGTGTTGCTACTGTGCAACACAAGAATGTTCATTCATGGTCTCCGGACGATCACTCTTCTACAAGCACCAAGGTAGAATAAATGATCCTACTGTTTCTATGTTTTCGCAAGTGATAAACAAACATGTAAATGAAGATGGAATAACGCCAAGACTCAGTGCAGTATGCAAATTGTTCGTAATTTTGGTTTTTTACTTTGCAAGTATATTCTCACACACAGATGTAGATGACCTGCTTCTCTTATTTTCCACACAAGATCTGGAATCTCCCTGGTGTTCCCGTTTTCCCGTTTCGGGTGTCATACAACTCGATTGCTGGTCTCGTTGTTTTGCTTCGATGCAAACAGCAAGATAACACATGAATAAGTATACTTATCTTGGAAAAGTTAAGTGAAACTAAGGGTGAAGGAAGTCAAGTATCACTAACTTAAAAATTATTCAGGCCTGGTTTATCACAGAGAGCAATTCAGTTGGAAAAAAAAACAAACAAGTCTTGGGGGGGTGATTTCGCGAGTCAGGTGAAAAGAGATGTTATGGGGCCTTACAACAAAAGACAAGGTTTTAGCACAAACAAAAAAAAAACTTGCGGTAAATGGACCTTGGGCTATGCATAAAGTCTAATCGCGCAAGAGCCTCTTAAAAACCTAAACCATAAAGAAAAAAGAAAAAAAAAGGTTATGCAGGAATGTAGTGCGATTAGCATCACTTCCTGTACATCAATGAAGAGGGAAAAAAAAGTAAGGTAGGATGCAGTCAAAGGAAGAAAGCAGAATAAGTACCTGATACGTCCAGTTGTTTTTAGCCATTGCGTGATCATGCGGACAGAAAGGGTGGGAAAGCCGAAAGAATTTTCTCTGGTTTTTGCCATTACCAGCTCATACAGTGCTTGAAACAGGGTCGTTTTAGACGTAGTAAACACTCTTCCGATCGTTATCTAAGGCGGAGCTTATGCAAAAGGGAGGTTTAAGTTGATCCCCAATCTTCCCGTCCTTGGAACACAAAGCTTGCTAAGTCACAGGACATAATACTCGATGCATACCAAAGCCAGTATCTAGTAGGAGCAAGCCATAACAGAGGAAATATCTGAGCAAGGTCCATGAAGCATACCTGAACATGAACGACTTTGAACGCTATCTATTGATGCCTGGCTTAACTTTGGCACGCTATCTCCTTTCTTAAAGAAACATGTATAAGCCTTTAGATTCTCTGATTATTTCGAAAAGCTTAAGGTCGCTGCAAAAGTATTTGACTAACTTGACTCTCAAAGCGGTAAAACTGTACTAAGCTTACATACTAAGTAATCTACCGTTGCCAGGAGGTTGAATCCATGACAACCAATGAGAGCTTGAGTTGCGCATAGCAGAAGCGCGAAGGCCGCAACTGCTAAACTAGGCATCCATCCTATGCATCGGCTACGTTCCGCACGCCATTTTAAGTATATTTGGTACGCGTGGTACGCTTGTTAGATTTCATAAATTTCGTCTATAATCCTCCTCTACTATTCTTGCAGCACAAAAACAAAAGATATCGCACAACTTATCGAGGTTTGGCGGTCTATGTTGGCGAACTCGTTTGCCGCATCATAGGTTTCCACCCTCTGCGTTAAAGTATGAATGCAGTCACCCTGTGATTTCCCTTGTGCTGGATGGGACGCCAAACGGTCAGCGGGAATTTTAGAAAATGCAGCTCTCTTTTCCCATATGGCATCGTCCTTCAGGACTTCAGTATGGGATCCCATACTCATTATAGCACAGGTACCGATGAACTCCTCTTCTTCGCCGAGAAAATGAAGTTTAGTCGACCAACCCTTCTGTTTTTTCTTTTTTTCTTAACTCTACCAGATCGTTTCGTTTCAATCGCTTTTTTACATTGTGCTAAGTCTTCTCTTACTGATCGCATTCGCTTTGGGTGGCACGGAATTTACACTTGATTCGATTCTGGGTGATGAAGGAATACGAACGGACACTGTATCAGGCTGGGCGTTGGGTTTCATCTGGTTATTGAATGGTATCCTGAGCATCCCTTTAATCGTCTTCATCGTGCAACGGGCAAAACTGGTGCTAGATTTTGTCCTGACACTTCATGCTTTCCATTTCTTATTGGTATGGATGCACAACAAACAATGCCCTACATCAGGAGCTTGGTGGATAGTGCAGATCGTCAATGTGATCGTTATGACTCTTGGCGGAGAATGGGCATCTATGCGGTTAGAGATGAAACCTATTTTGACCAGTATAAAGAAGAAACAAACGCAACAGTCCGGGCAGTCCTCTTCTTCCTCACAACAGCAACCATCATCATCAACAACCAACGCAGCTGAGGAAGAACAGGAGTGGGTGCATGTGAATCAGAACAAACGGAAACAATCAGATGCAGCGAATCGTGGCAACGACGAAGAGCAAGGAACGGAGGAAGAGGGTCCATTAACAACAGCGGTGGGAAAGGCCAAGATGGTATTAATCCAGAGTGCTCAACGAGCATCGCAGCGGAGAGGGAAGAAGTATGAAGTCATCCCAATGAACGAGATGGAAGAAGGACGGGCATCCTGAAATAACACATATACATCACCTAACAAATATATATCTATCATGTGTACATATCATATGTAATGTGTAATTGGGCTTGGCTGCGCATGGGCAGCTGCAAGAAAATGATTCAGTCCCCATTTGGGCTACGGGTATTCAATAATATGTCACCTCAACCCTACTTGCAATGTGCTTGTCAGTCGGTTTAACCTAGGAGCGTATTGTTCTTTTATTTCGTATATTCCGTGGGCGGAGCTGCTGTGATCCTTTGTTTTTCAATTGCAATATGTTCTTTTTGCGATTCATTCGCGGCCATGTTTGTTCTTGTTCTATCCACCGTAGCAAATGTTAATTTGATCTAGGAATAATATAAAACTATATATATTCGGTGAGCAAACTAACTCGTGGCGTTCAAGTATAATCCGTATTTATGTTTACTCTAGTTGATGACATCCTGTCACACAATGGACATGCCCCATTATTCATCGTTTTGTTTTGAGATCTTCACAAATGTCACAGATATGCAAGTTATCTATGCTGCAAAAACCTGTAATTTTTTTTGTAAAGCCTTCAGTACCAAACTTGCGAGTTGCCGCGAAGGTTGTATTGTTTCAATCAATGTGTGAACTTCTTTTTGTTTTCTATGCAATCGGATACACGAACAAAATAACTAGATATAATCAACAACGCTGATCAACCATATATGTATCCAAGAACTGTGGCTGCAACAATAAGGGCTATACCGGGAAGAATAAGTAGAATGATAGTTAGAAGACAGCAGCACCACCGATCGTCTCGAGAATAATCAAGATATAGCAATATAAGACTAAATGGATAGTTTGCTGTGATCCAGGCCAGTACAATCCATTTTGCAGGGGAGGGGTCGTGATATCCGGCCAGGATTCCGAACAGCAAAGGCATGGCAATGTTGCCTGCATAGACACCGCGTTTCCACCATCCTTTAGGTTGATCTCGGAAACCGAGACTTGTGCTCCATTTCTTCATGATGCTATGATCCAATGCCATACGTGCCAGACTGACGTCGACGCCTGCCTTGCGCAAGACCAAGATAGACCACATCTTTTGCAAACAGTCCGCATTGCTTTGCTGCGATTCCACAAGAGAGTGCGGCTTCTCGCAAGCCATACAGATGTCTGCCGGTATCACTGATGGATCTGCACCCTTTCCACTCGAGGTGCCTCCGGGTTTCTCACTTGACGTCTCACTGTTAGATTCTTCTGTGTGGGATGAATCGCCAATGCTAAAGGCTACGAACTGAGATGGCAACACAAAGAGAGAGATGACTTGAAGGATTGACATGGACATGAAGACGCTGAGGATGATTTTTGACCATCGGTCTCCCTTGCCACTCAAGATTTCATAGGTGGAATACCCTGCTTGGACAAGAGTGACAATTTTAGCAATATAACTTCGGTCCTCTATTCCATAGGCTTCCTCTAGTTGACGGAGCAAATGCTTTGGCAGATATTCAATCATACTTGGGCTAATAGGGATTTGAAATTCTCGGCGAGAACCTGGACCACACACAGCCATGTCTTTGCTGCAGAACCGGACGTCTGTCCAGTGTTCATGTTCCAGCGGCGTGTCCGTTCCCAGAAAGACATTATGGTTCAGAATACAGCTTCGGATTTTCTTTGCCTTCTCAGGCCCCACATTCGCTAGTAAATCTTGTAATACATGGGCGTTGGATGCCGAAGACGAAGATGATGTATGTCTTGTCGCGACAGGATGTTCTTTCTCCTTTGCTCGTTCACTTTCGCTCTCTCCTTCCTCGGCTTGATGGGTTGCGTCTCTTTTAGGGTCATGGAGACCAAGGATCCGGTTTCCATACCAAACTTTGTAGATGGAGCCACATGCTTCCTGAACGCCACATAACGGCCATGCAAGAGACGATAGTCGCTTGTAGAGCATAGGCAGCAGTAGAGTACTTTGTTCTCGACGAACAGTGGCTACATGGGCTACATATGCCAGCAATACCGTCTTCATGACATTGAACGCCATGGTCACATCAATCTTGATCTCTGACCCTGATAGGTTGTCTCCTAAAGAGAATGCAACGGCAAGACGAGCTTGTAACAGTGCCAGCAATAAGAATAGCCAGTTTTGTGCCCTTTTCATTATACTGCCGAGTATCTAAACAATAATAAACAAACCAGGAACACGGATCCGGTGGAGCATCCAGTGAGCGCAATATAAAGTAGCGGCGGGAGGAGGGACAAAAAATGGTAATAACGGATGTTAAGCGTCAGCAATAGGTCTTATGATAAATAAAGGTCGGCCAAATGAACCATCTTGCATATGCATGCACCAGTAGAGTGGCTCGACCGTGATCCTCATTTTCATGTTCGAGGTAAAATAAATATGCATATCCATGTGTAGGAGATGGTTACACTGTCATTTAAAACCACGCTTTTCCGGGAAAAAGAAACTTTTTTTTTTCATTTACCTCATTACTGTTGTGCGGCTTATCATTGGTAAACCGAAAACGAGTTATTGCTTCAACGGTTATAGATCAGAATCAAAAAAAAAAGTCCATATTTGTTTAGATAGTCATCTGCAAGCAAAAAAACACATTCACTTGAACAATCTAATTTAAACCCTGTTCATGCAAAGCAAGAACTTTTGGTATTGTGTGTTAGAAAGCAGAATATGTTGTATAGCTCGTGTCCAATGCATCAAGTTTTTCTGCTAACTTCCACGAGAGTACGAAATGAACAGGTACGGATGGCCTTTCCGCTGCTTCATTTGTCGAAAGATGGGATTGGCCACATGACGGAATGCATCACAATGGCTTGAAGTAGAGTGCTATCCTATCCGCATCGGCTCCTGTTCGATTACTGCGCCGTTACACGGCTATATGCATGGATTGAAGACCTTTTTTTTTTTTTTTTTTTTTTTTTTTTTTTGGTTTTGGTTAGAAGGCGCTCTGGCTGTGATGCGTAGTGTCAGCAAGATAGAGAATGCATCAAGCGCAATAATCTATCCAATGCCGCAAAAATTTAACTAGTCAACACTGCCCTCATCTTATTGTATGGACAAGTACTAAAAAATTGAAAAATCACATGCTAGCATTAGTGAATGGCTATTCGTCACCCCAGCTCCATAAAAACCGGGTTAAGGAGATACAGTGCCTTTTAATTCATCTTCATCAGCTCCGAAACCGTATCTACCTTTTCACATGCTTACAGATGTCTTTCCTAACAATGGTATATGGCAGTTGCATGGTTAGCAAACAGTAAAAAAGTAAGTGTTTATGAGAGCACATTGTGTTGGCCAACTGAAGCAATCCAGATGGTCGGTAACGACCCTTATCCACGTGTCACCTAGAATAGCCAACTTATTTGTTCTTTTTTGTTCTTTTGTGTTCTTTGCGAAATAACTTGGCACTTGGATGCAAAGTGACAGCAAGACAGACTCTGTCTATTGATGTAAGCTATAGTACTAGTCCAATTTTGGGAGAGAAGTCATGAAGTACGGACTCGCAGACAACCAAATCCAGGAAATGACTTAACTACGTCAAATAATGGCAACTCCAAAGATAAGCTGCAGGATGATCTGGTCACCTACTCCTTGGCAGTAGAGGTGCAGGCTGACTTCGAAGTACATTGTTGACAACAGGGAAAATAAAGTTAATAATTTCGGCAAGACATTCCTCGATACGTTTCACAGTTTACTGCCTAAAGCTGGGAAAAAAGTAATGCATACTAGCTATTACTGGAAACGCATTAGACACACCAAGATGCCAGCAGCGGAAACTAATAGACTTTTGCCCACCAAGAGCGCATAGTGCTAATTGTAATCAAGAGGGATCAAGAACGATCAAACATATGTTCCATTTAAAGAACTGTCAACTAGGATTATTCCATGTAGTAATATCCGTTATCAGGTATTTACTCAATGTAACACACAATAACCAATGCTGGATAAGGAGACAATAGCTTTTGTGTTGTGTAGCTCGTTCGGGCGAAATCCTTGTCTTCCTGGGTGTTTATCCGAATACGGCATCTGTCATTCAATGAAGCTTCGTAGTGTGCGTTCCGCTTGAAGAGGGTTTTTGCCCGAATCAATTCTCTAACAGAAAGGCTGATATGATGAAAGACATTAGATAACTTAGCTTGTGATTCAAGTCCTTGTAAGCTGGCGTAGTCAGCGAGTGGCCATATAGTTTATGGTCTGCATTGATGCTTCCTGGTAAAAGATGAAGAAGCACGATACATTGTAAATGTTCTAAATAGAATGAAATTTTGATTGGACTTGCTTCAACTGCACGAGTACATCAAAAGAGGTTAACTGAGAACACAACGTATCATTTAGTAAACGTTTTCAACGGTCCAAGCTGATAGTGTCAAGATATATTCTTGTCTGCTTGGTCGTGCTAAAGCCTGAGTACTTGAAACAATGTTTGTAACTGTCGCCCCAAAGTCAATTTTATGCTGGCGGTACTTCCGACACCATAGTTGCTATCTTAATTCTTCTGCTATGACGCTCCCTTGGAGTCGCAACGCACAGGTCTTCATACTGAACCTACCTACAGATGGTAACGGAAAGATCGCTGGTGATTTTGCGTAACAGTGTTAGTCATGGACATCCACACTTTTCAAGCGGCCGTATGACGCTGTGGGATAAAAAAGTCTCATAGGGCGCGTGAGTCGTATAAGTCGCCTAGAGGTCGTACAGACATTGCATAGTTCGTGCAATCTTAAACCACACAGTGCTCACAAAAATCGCATTGGATATAAAATACAGCGTTATTGCAATTCTAGCATCATTTCTATCCCATAGTGTGGTTCAATGCAGAGTACCATGGAACACCTCGCTTCCTCCACTAGAAAGCTATTTGCAAACAATCGGGAGGAGGCATAGCGCATTTAGGATAATAAGTATTCAATCATGGTTTAAAGTGTTGCTTATATTCGTCAATTTGCACGTAATTGTGCATGTTCAGTTTGTCCTTCAAAGTACTACTAGGTTTTCCATGGGACGTTGTGCCGATTGAATAGAATTGTTGCGCTGCCTTGGCTGGATACCAATTTTGCACTGTCAGGTAGGGCATTTCTGCTGAATGCCCGTCCGAATGATTTCCAAATCGACATTATCTGCTGACAGCGCATCGAGTAGTTTTGTGCAAGCGGCCTCTGCGTTCCAAGCAAGGTCTGTAGGTTCCTGAAGTTTTTGAAAATCCTCTTCGCATAGTGACTTCTTGTAGAGTTCAAAGACGCCTTGCGGGAGCTTATTGAAACAAATTTCAAATTTCTTTTAACAGTCGTTGCTTTCAAATGTTGGCCTGTTCTTCAAGCTTCAATTCCTCCACGCTCTACTTTCTCAATGGAGTATATTTTCTATATGAACCTCTCGTTCTAGCTTTGGACATCTGTTCACGCTCTCCTTATGTGCGTGGTCTGTTTGGAAAGGGAACAAGGCCTGCTAAGCGTTTCTCTCCAGCATCCTCAGCAGATGATCTAGCATCTGTATATGGGCGCATATGCACAAAGGCATTATTCACATGACTACTACTTTCCCGCCAGCCTTCGGCCAAAATTGCTGCAAATGAATGAGGCAATCCCGACCCAATCATTCGGTTCATTATCCTCCATGTCAAACGTCAAACGAGGTATTGTCGCCGCAACTTTTTCCTTGCCAAATCCTGCGGTCATTGCGGAACGCCGAGCCGAAGAAAACTGCTACCGGTCACACTGTGAGTCACGAAAAGTCACTTTTTTGTCAAGTTGACAAACGAAAAAAAAAGGGCCGTTTCTATAAGGAGCGAAGGCTGTATCGGAAAGAGAACCCTTTTCACAGTTATATAATATACCATGACCGACCGCAAACTAGAACTTGCACAACTCATTGAAGCTCAGGGAAACAAAGTGCGCCAATTGAAAGCTGAAAAGGCTGAAAAGGCTACCATCGATGCTGAAGTGGAAATCTTGAAGTCCCTGAAGCAAGAATTGGCAGCTTTGGAAGGAAATACTGGCAAGGGCAAGGTTGCTAAGAATTCCTTTACCCTTAAGACACCAAAGGTAATTGAACGGATAGTTCTAAAGGGGAAAAGAAGGAATCTTTTCTTTTTTCTGACCACTCGCAATTGGTTGCTACAGGGTACCAAAGATTACAATGACAAGGAAATGGCCATCCGTGAAAAGGTCTTTTCTACCATTACAAAGGTTTTCAAGAAACACGGTGCTGTCACTATTGATACTCCTGTTTTTGAGCTCAAGGTATGTATACAATATAACCGATAACGAGTAGAAGGAAAAAAAAAAAGAGAGAGAGGGCACTATGAGGCTGAGACGTTTTATTGTAGGAAATTCTTTCCGGCAAGTATGGTGAGGACAGCAAATTGATTTATGACCTGGCCGACCAAGGTGGTGAAGAATGCTCCCTTCGTTACGATTTGACTGTACGTTGAAGACATTGGCTACACCGATGTAGTTTTTTCTCAGATTTTTTTTTTACCACAACTTTGTAGGTGCCTTTTGCCAGATTCCTCGCTATGAATGGTAAAGAGTACCAAAACATTAAGCGATACCACATTGCCAAGGTCTACCGTCGTGATCAACCAGCCATGACCAAAGGACGTATGCGTGAATTCTATCAATGTGATTTTGATATTGCGGGCACCTACGACGCTATGATTCCCGATTCCGAATGTTTGAAGATCCTGTGTGAAGCCTTGACAGCACTGGACGTTGGCAAGTTCACCGTGAAGATCAATCACAGAAAAATTTTGGATGGTATCTTCCAGGTCTGTGGCGTTCCGGAAGCCAGTATTCGTCCTATTTCGTCTGCGGTCGATAAATTAGACAAGTTGCCGTGGGAAGATGTGAGGAAGGAGATGACAGAGGAGAAGGGTCTCGCACCTGAAGTGGCCGATAAGATCGGCGAATATGTCAAACTGAAGGGCGGTCGCGATCTTTTGCAACAGTTGCTCAAGGATGAAGTGTTGACAAAGAATCAGAGCGCATTAGAAGGTTTGAAGGATATGGAAATCCTCTTTGACTATTTGGAAGTCTTTGATGTGATGAACAAGGTAACAGAGGAGAAAAAAAAATACTTGGTTCAGTGAAGATGATGGTATTCAACGAAAAATTGTTCAGATGTCTTTCGATCTCAGTTTAGCCAGAGGTCTTGATTACTACACTGGTGTCATTTATGAAGCTGTTACCGAGAAGTCGGCCCCTCCTAGTAAGTTGTTTGTTTGACAGATGGAACACGTTTGGTTACACGGAATTCTGACTGACTCTTTGCGATTAGAACTTGCTGATGGTGTGACACCTAAGAAGAAGGCAGACAGCGATGAATTGGATGAATCCACTGTGGGTGTTGGATCAATTGCTGCTGGTGGTCGTTATGACAATTTGGTGGGGATGTTCTCTGGTCGTAACAAGAAGGGCGAACCTAATCTCAAGATTCCTTGTGTTGGTGTTTCTATTGGTGTTGAACGTGTTTTCTCTATCTTGTTGGCTAAGCAAAAGGCGGAAGAAATCAAGGCCAACGAGACGCAAGTGTATGTGATTGCTGTGGGTGACGGTCTTTTGAAGGAGCGCATGCAAATTGCCAATGAACTTTGGGCGGCCGATATCAAGGCAACGTTTATGTTCAAGAATAAACCCAAATTAGATAAGCAATGGGCTGCTTGTGAAAAGGAGCAGATTCCATTTGCTGTGATTATTGGACGGGACGAGTTAGACAAGGGTGAGATCCGAGTCAAGGATATGCGATCCAAGAATGCATCACAAGGTGGTGGAGTGACCATTAAGCGTGACAATATGGTAGAGGAACTTAAATCAAGATTGGCTGGTCTGTAAATAGTTGTTTAGCGCAGTAACACGGTACACAAAACTGTACACAAAGCAAAAAAAAAAAAAAATTCACCCATGCCATGCGCATTGGGCGTAGAAGCCCGATTTCTGAATTCTGCATTTCAATATCCGATCGTGGCGAAATGCCGCTATGCTTATCTTTTCGCAAAATGAGAGAGAAAAAAATTATTTGTTTCTCTTTTTCCTTTTCTTGCTTTCTTCTGTCTCAACTTTGTCCCTGCTTTTGTTCTTTTTCTTTTTGTTTTACTTGGTATACTAAATCAACAATATGGCGACTGAATCCGAGACACCGATGCATCCTCTTACTACAGAAGAACCACTTCGTAATCCTGAATTGGAGCAGGATGTGGCTGAATTGAATCGTATAAGTAAAACAGACCAACAGATAGACGAGGCGATTATCCTGGATAAGCTTGATCCAAATAAGATCCCGTCAGAAGATACCCAAGATGGTCTGGAGGGAGAAGAGGACGAGGACGATAGAGACTGGGACGAGGAGTTATGGAGGACCACCGAGGCGAACCGACATATTCCCTACGATGAACCTTTAACCCTTGCACGTACCAAATCTCGGAGTCAAAGTATTTCTGTCCAACGAACCCTTCTTGTTTTCAGTGAGCATCCCACCGTTGTCAAAAAGTCGGACCGGATCATCGTTACCCAAATCTATGGTGCAGGTCCGGAAGGAGAACGTATGGAACAGACACGGAAACGACGGTCGTATCTTGTTGCTTGCGATTTTAGTGAAGAGAGTTTCTATTCGATGGAATGGGCGATGGGTACGATGATGCGAGATGGGGATGAATTACACGTGGTGGCCGTGATCAATCGGGAAGATAATCCAGAAGCCGTCAAAGCGTCGAAATTATCGAGATCAAAAGAGGTAAAAACACAATAACAAATAGCCGAAAAGCTCAGGATAGAGATGCTAAAATCGTGTTTTTATTTCTTTTCTCCGGTAAAATCAATCAATTTTTTCAGTTAAAAGCAGCATCCAAAGCAGTAACAGATGAAGCGATGAAGACATTGGGTCAAATGTTATTGTTCGATATCAAGTTGGTTACCTATGCGATTGCAGGTCGTGTCAAAGATGTGTTGGCTACACTGGTAAGCGCAAAGATAAGAAGCAACGATAAAAGCGGGAAAAGAAAGAGAAGGTGACTCATATTGGTTTGTTTCTTTTTTGCTATCTTTGTATATATAAAAAAAAATAGATACAGGAATTACCATTAACGATGGTTGTTTGTGGCAGTCGGGGGCGAGGCACGATGAAAGGGTAAACATTATCGCATATATTACTTGTCGGGCGGTACTGATCGGGAACGATTGTGTGATAGTCTGCTAATCGGTTCAATCTCCACATTTTTGGTACACCAATCATCCGTACCCGTGTCCGTTATTCGATTACCACAGAAAACGAAAAAGAAAACACATAAGAAAGTAAAAGAAGCAACCCCACTAAGTGAAAGTAAGCCAAAGTTCTCTTTGTTTTTATTGGGTTATAGATGTAGTTGTTCCTAATCAATGTGGGTTTCTTTCTTTATTTTTTCTTTTTTAGGTGTAAAATCCGGCCAGTTAGCTGTGGATGAATTGAGCAAAAAGGTGTGATTTTTTTTTTCGGCGGTTGTAAAAAGAAAAAAGAAGGGAAAAAGCTGGATAATCCTCATCATGCAAACATTTTCGCGTCATCATCGATTGGAAGATCAATATCTTCATCAAACGGCATGGCGGCGATCTGAACTCCATTGGCCGTGTGGGTCATGTACTATACATACAGGAACAACAAAAAACAAAAGCCATGTGAATAAACTACATCTATCTATCATAGTTTTCTTTGTCACCTTGGCTTGGAATTCTTTCGTGAGTCCTTCTTTCCTATCCATTTCGGCCACTTGTTTATTCACCCTGGCAGCATGGAAAATGCGCTCTTCCAAGTTGCTTAGCTCCATAGGTACATCGGCCTCATCTGAATCATGGAAATTGACCATCTTGATACGCTCATTTTCCACTAACGCATATGAAATATTGGCCGAGATTTGATTTTTTGCAATCTAAGTATAACACCGTGTAACCAAAAACACAATGAGCCTTTTTTTTTTTTTGCTTCACTGTCTTTTTCAAACTCCTTCTTTATCGCTTACCATATCAACAAGGATCGCTTCGACCTTGGCCTCGGTTGTAGCATCAGTATAACCTAATTTACTTGCTAAATCACGGAGGCTCACGGTAATATACACATTAGTGAACTCTCTTATTTTCTTCCGACGAAGTGCTTCTACGCATTGTTTCACCAATCCAATATGACCATCCTAAAAGTTTAGGTTTTTTTAGTCTTTCACTCAGTACAACAATAAGGTTTCCCCTTGCCGATCTGGACAACATTTACCGATTCCCAAACACCCCTGTGTTTGTTAACCACTTTTTCGAGTTGTACAATGTCGGATTTGTCGAACGCTTTGATAATTTCCAGATACCGCCCACATCGCTGCTGAAATGCTTTAACAACCGCAGACGCGGTATATTTCGGTAACGCCCGTACCTATAGCAAACAAACCACGATGAAATCATCTTTTAACTTCACTTTTTCTGTGCGCCTTAGGAAACCAACAGATAACTTACACTGCCATCCTGGATCGAGCAGACCAAAATATATTTTTTGTATGCTTCTAGTTGTATTGCGCTAACGACATTGGCAGGAGCAGAGATCACCTTTTAAGGAAGAGAAAAAGTTCATTGGCTACCATACATATCAAAGGGATGCGGGGATTACTTACCAGGGTTAGAAAGTAAATAGCACGTTCAAAGTCCTTGTTGCCGATATAAATCATTGCACCGTAGTAATGATACTCCAGAAAGCTCTCAATGGATATATCGTAACTCTAAAACACGTATCCATCTTAACGTCAGCCAATGCGAACAGAAAAACGCCCATTAATGCAGCTTCCATTACTTACTGCAGGTTGAAGATTTTCAATGTCGTGTTTTAGCAGGGAAAGAGGATACTTGTACATCTTGGCTAAGAGACAAGCCTAAGCGCCATTCCATGATCAGCATCCATACAGGGTCGCGTTTGACGTATCTCTCTTTTTCCTATGCTGTACCTTGATCAATGGTGCATGTAAAGAAGTCAATATATTTGGATGAGGAGCAAATCGGCAGATGGCTTCTGTCAATGGTCGAATGGGAATCATTGGCTATAGAAGACAATAAAAAAAAAAGAAACAGACGCGTTAATGGAACGTCATTCTTGGCTCCTTTCACTAGTAGACGATAATGGATGAAACAAGGACAAGGAAATCCACTTGCATTTTTTAATTGTTGCGCCAGTACTTCCAGAGCCTTTGCAATATAGGTAACTGCAATAAAAGTCATAAGCAAACAGAAGAAGTTGATTGGTTGGATCAATGCTTTTCTGCTCTCGCCTTCTCCTACTTCAAGCATATTCTTTTCTGTGCTTACATCGTGCGGGTGCAAGTCGTACTTGCGCAGGGTCAAAGACGTGAATAAAGTGGCCTAACAGTTCCAGCAGTTGCTGGCTCGTTTGGACATCGGCTGCTATACAACGTGCCGTTCTATACAGAGATAAACAGGCAGGAAGAAGAGAGAAACGTATGTCTGTAGGTAAGAAAGCACTTGGGCATAACATAGATATATATATCCATATACATATATGGATTATTTTCTTACATAAAGTATAGGTACCCCAGACTGTGCAGGGCAGGGTCGAAAATGGTCAAAGGGTCCAGTTGTTCTGAGGTATAGGATTGCAGTTTTGCATCGGAAAGGCCTTTCAATCGATATAAAAGACGTTCCAACTGGTCAACATTGGAACCCGCAGACACAATCAGAGCAACAACTTCATCGATGCCCTGCGATGCTTTCTCTATATCGCCCGTCTGCATAGCCGGTTTGCTGTTGTTGTAGTTATCCTGACGTTGAGGTTAGGGTTTCGTGTGTGTACTGCGTGTTTCCCAGTTGGCGAAACGACTTGCTTCCAAGCTCCGGTTCGATTTCAGCAGAACCAAGTCCACCTGATCTTTCGTCCGGCCCGGATGAGCCCCCCTTAAAGAAAACCGATGGCCCGTCGGCTATAGAAAGGCTTGCTTGAAAGTAATAGATGTTCTTCTATCATACCTTATCTATGAAGCAACATGCTTTATGTGATGATACTACGTTTCTTAAGGAATGCATTAAAGCTGATCGCTGGATAGACGTTTGTTTCTGCTCCTCTTCTGACCAGGGATGGGACTTTTAGACGCATTTACCAGCTTTAGCTTCTTTTCGAAAAAAAGATTATTCCTAGTTTATCCTGTGATCTGATGATCGACCTTCATGTGTAGAATATCAACGTTGTTCAAATGTCCGAAAATTCCAGTTATACAAATTCAGTAGCAATGATGGTGTCCATATGCGCAATAATTAGCTTTAATGAACTGGATTACTTTCTTTGAAAAGCCGACTTATTATCAGATTGACACGTTGAATGCGGCAGTTCATAACGTTTTTGTTAGGCAATTCCGAGATTTGTAGTTTTCGAAGACTCACTCCATAAATGTTTGTGCCCAAAGCCTTAGACAGGACTTTTGCCATCGTTTAATAAAGAAACCACATTAGCCAAGCAGCATAGAAGGCTCGATTGGTAATCAGAGTTAGACAGTTAAATTACTAAAGTTTTCGGATCATCCATGACGTACTGCGAAGAGATAAGGAAAAATGGATGAGGCAAGCGTCTTGGCTTAGTAATGCATTGACGCGCATGATGAAAGCATTGCTCCCACTTCGACTGCAGTAACCTGGCTTTTTTTTTCTCTAGTCAAGAAACGTATTGGTGTAACTTTGGTCCAATCACGCCAATCCTAATGCTTCAGGTATCGTCATTTACATGGAATACGGCGCAATTACCTCAGCAAAAATGGGATGATAATGATAATGATGATGCAGAGTCACCCTTATGGACCACATGAACCCAGTATGTCATTGATTCACTCTTCCTCTTTGATCGAGCCTCCTACTCCTCCCCGGTTCCAATTGCATACTCACATAATAACAAAAACATGTATTTCATTTCATATACTTTGCTTGATGGTATCGGTTTTTATTCTTTTTACTCCTTAACAGTCTTTCCGGTCTTCTTAATAGCTTCAAGAATGGTTTCGCGAGGAAGGGCGGTCTCAACAACAACTTCTTGCTTTTCCAGACTGATTTCAATATTCTGGACACCTGTAGAAACAGAAACGTTGCTATGTAAGCATATGGCTCCAATTACCAAGTTTCTGTTACCTTCGATCTTGGACAATGCGCGATTCACTGCACCAGAGCAGCCAGAGCAAGCCATTTCGACATTGAATTTGTGTTGCTAATCAATGGATGTGCTCATTGTCAATATCACTTGGTTTAACTAAAGTGTATGTTTACTTACAGCCATGATTTGTTTTATTTATGTGGTAAAAGAATTGAACAAAAGAAGAAGTGGAAATCGGCTAATTTATAGAAAGCGAGCAAAGCAGCAGTCAGGGGCCGGCGGTTCGGTAACTGCCCGCGACGAGCGATTTTTGCTGCGAGCACTTTGTGCGCAAAAGCTGGTCCATTCAAGCTCAGTTTGCAGCCGGAGTCGGAAAAATGAAAGGGGGAGGACAATGAGGTAACTAAAACAAACCCCCTTTTCCCACTCTTCCCTTTCATGACCGATCACAAGGTAAAAGAAAAAAAGTAACAGTAGAGAAGAAAAAATGGGTGGAGGAGAGATGACTATTCGATAATCTGCAAAGATAACAGCAACATCTATTCTGTATGTGTGTTTTGCTGCTGCCCCAGATCACTGTACTCTACTTTGCTGCTGTACGCGATATTACCGGCATTTCTTCAGAGACCTTTGAATTGGCTGAAGGCGAAACACTCCAGACACTGACAACCACGCTTATTCAAAAATACGGCGAACCAATTAAGGTTATTCTAAACACAGCCATGTATGCGTTGGACATGGATTATGTCAGCAAAGAAGACGAAGCTATCACACCATTGAAAGCTGGTCAAGAAGTGGCCATCATTCCACCTGTGAGTGGTGGATAAACATAGATACTCTCGATTTGAAACAGAAACAAAACCATATATCGATACCTTATATCCAAAGCATGATAATGATAAGGAGAGCAAGCTGACTAAGAAGCGTTGTACTGGCAAATGGTCACGGCATGCTTAGAAATGAACCAAAGTGCTAACAGCCCGAAATGACATGTGTGGATGCTCGATATGGTTTTATATCGTTCTTCCTTTTGGGATGGTTGAGGGTAGATTCCACTGTTCTACATTTCGCAAATTTGATAATGACAATCAAGCATGCTGTGAGTTGGCAACAATATGTACTGGTGTGGGGTTGAGAAACTTTTACTGGTCGTAACCATGACGAATCTTATTCGCCAAAGAGACGGTTGCTATGGCAATCGAGATAATTGGGTTGGGAATGACACCCTTCTATCCTATGAGTACGTATGGCAACACAATTCCCGTCCGTGGTTTGAAACCAATCGTAATACATATGGATGGTAAAGTCAACAGGGATTGCAGTGGTTATTGCGCGTGTATTCGAGTCCTTGCACAAGTGCAACAACTAGAGAAATTGGGCATGGATTATTTGGGCCCAGATCTGTTAGGGACTTACCTCATAATCAAGATCCTGAGCATTACCCTTGATAATGAAACGCACGGATCCCTCTTAGCCATGCTGTAAAAAGGACAGCAATGACTTAAACCGAGGCTAATCTGAAGACCATGATTTCTTTTACGACCATCTGCAATGGATTATATGCTACGTTTGTCGATAGCGCTATCGTCATTTTCTGCGATTCGATATCACACTTCGATTGATTTCCGCACACCTCGGTCTCTGTACACTTACTATTTCAACAAAATGCACATTCTTCTATTTGCAGATAAAGCAAAGATCCATCTCAGTTATCTTACCTTCTGAATTTTTTCTCCCTTGCTCATCTGCTATCTATGGCTTGGAAGGGACAAAATGTTATTGCCATAGCCTGCTTTCCCGATATCAGCAGTCAACCACAACTTCGACGGTAATCTCCAGATTAGAAAATGCAGTTTAGCAGAAAGGGACTAGAAATTGCTTATTTTGTTCGTGCTAACCTATACCTTAGTTCGTAGTTTTCGAGGCATCCTTACTCTGACCGGTCTATTTTCTGTATTTTGAAATCCAGCCATTGAGCCACAGCTCCCAAATTTGTGCGTCAACTTTTTGAAGTTTGTTCAAACGGAGCAACCTGCTGTATGTACGTTTCCTAAAACTTTCAGAGGCTTTTCGCTAACTTTAAATTGTTTATAACCATATAGAGTTGGGTTATGAGCATCTAGGGTTACTCAGTTCTACGGAGAGTGAACTTTCATTTAAAGATATTGACGCAGGGCACAAAAGCAGAGCTCTAAAATATTGCATCATGCTGATTGCGAGAATAAAGACTCTTTCATTCAGCTTATAGCAAATAAATCTGATAATTACAAGCGCAAAGGGTTGACAGGAAGCGTGATACAAGTGGTAAACCTGCAGCTGCAAGGCAATCTTCTTGCTAGCATACCACATGGCGTGCAAGCATGTTCAGCAAGACGCTTTTACTTTATATCAAAGAGAAGGCGTTTTAGCACTGCAGCAAAGTATTTCAGTTTTCCATATGATGCATATACAAACAAAAACCAAAACAGATGCATAGAGTATAAGTACTAGGTTGTGACTGTATAACGATTATTGGGGATAACGTTTTGCAATTAAAACACGGATCTACTGAATTTCTAGTTCCTAAGGGAGATAAATATGGTTTTTTCTGAATGCTCTATTGCACATAGCCATCATAGAAAGTAAAACAAGGTATTGAACTGCAAGCTGCCAAGCCGAATGTTGATTAGATGTCCTGAAACAGGAGAGCAAATACTCCCAGTATGAAAATACGTTTTATAACTGATTTGTAGTCAATATCCCGTTCTTATCGCTTGCAAACCCTGTAAATTGTCGATAATATGGCACACCGCGTGGTCTTATAAATCATATTCTAGAAAATCAAAGTTTGCAAGAAACTCATTCCTCTTGTTCTTCGCAGCCAAAGTTGGCAGCACATATGTTGAACATGTGTGTGTATGTGATACAACTTCCTTGTTTGAGAATATCTATGCATCGGAAACAAATCATGCTGCTAATGAGGCGCAACATGACATCTCTAATCTCATCAATGATCAAGAGACTCGGTTGAACGGAATCTGTATGAAGAGAGAAATGACAACATATTCTGCAATAACAGCCACATAGTTTTGGTGGTTCATAAACATCAAATAATAACGCATGAACAAAGATAACATCCAAGAAATACAGCAATGTGTTTTCAAGCCTCTGTAAGGTAGCTATAAGTAGACTTAATTTTGCCTTCTTTATGTCAGTTACAGATTTTCCTTACAACAAGGCCAGTCTGTCAAACTCAACAATGTCTACTAAGAATACTTTGGTGAACGCTCGCGTGGAAGCAAATACTAAGTTTGCAAATATAGTGAAACGGCTTATTAAAGCATCAGACGGTGCATATCAGCTGGCGGTAATTTTGAGAGAAGTGTGTCCTGACCTATTTAATCCGAAGCAAAAACAAGTGGAATCATCAACTATGCAAGGTACAGATACCATAAGCCATTAATCATCCATTCTCCAGTAGCTAATACGGAATCTTATTATTAAGGGCAGCTAGAGACGTATGAAAGCAGCTTACGCAGTTGTGAAACTTCCAGCTCCGAGAGACAATCATTAAGCCTGCCTACAGATAGCACAAGGACAAGCATGGAAAACCTTGGTGCAGACTACGGTGTTCATGCGGAAACGAGTACTGCTGCCAATAATAGGCTGACTGGTTCAGGAGAACCGTTTACCTGCGACGTTTGTGGACGGCAGCTATCCAGGCAGTGGTGCTTAGACAGGCATATGTGGGAGCAGCACGGTGTCGAAGTCGAATAGGCTAGATGAATTTCTTTTGTAAGCTCGTACATACCATTCTTTTTTTTGTTTCATCTTCGAATTATGGCTGTTGCTTCTCTTGTAGTATCTTATTCAATGTAAACAAGCGATTTGTTAAGAGCTATGCGTTTGAGGCCAGTTAACATGATCGTAAAAGTGAATGTACTCCAGTAAAGGTTACGCAATGCTTACAATTTGGTCCTCTTTATGTCTATATTTCTGAAAACAGATGCTTCATATCGATGCGCTCTCCAGATTCTCAAGTAGAAGGAAAAATAGTTTATTCTACACAGACTAGCAAGACAGTAATTTGGCCAATGATTTCTCTATCTCGTAACTAACTTGCATCGACGCAATAATGTCCGCGGCATAAATAAGATTCCTCATTAAACAATCATTTGAGGACTTTTCTGTACTGCTTCTCGTAGCCTTCACATGCCTATACTGAGTATCGTCTTACTTCCATCACAGGATATAGCCTCCTTCTGCGACGTGCATCATAACACACAGCCGGGTTGACTGCGTTTCTTTCAATGACATAGGTCATGGACTTTCTTCGCACCGCACGAACTTACTGCTATAAAGGACATGTTCAGTCACTGACAATGTATCGGTTAACTAGTTAATAGCTTGGTACAAGTTCATCATCCTACTCATGAAATTGTCCTAAAAACATAAAATGTATGTTAGTGTTAGCTTTCGAGGCTTTGTCGAGGTTTGTCGAAAACGAGTTCGAAGAAGTAGGCGTTAGCATCATTGAACCGATTATTTCCCTTACTCTGCATTCCAAAATCTTTCGATGTATCATAGCTCACCTTGATTCCGTTTGTCTCTATTGAGAAATACAAACTTGTTCGACAAGCATAGGAACCCTAAATTAAGCTATATATGGAACAGGGAGATGATAATGGCAAGTAATTGAAGAGAATGGATTATACGTTAAAATCTACTAAGCAACCCATGGTTTAAGTGAAAGCTCCATTGAGTCGTTGTTAGGGCTAATTATTGCATTATATCAGGCTAAAACTGATTGACAGTCGATAAGTCTTCCATCAATCCTGTGAGACTATTGGAGTCACCATGGAGGGATGTATGCGGTGATCTTCCTTCCTTTATTGATAGCGGATTTCTAAGAAATTTCTCGAAACAATTCTATTGTATATATATATATATATTGCCTATATATATTGTCTAAAACAAACCACATACCCTCAGATCTTCTCTTCGCTCTGGACAACCAGACGTCAAGAACATTTCGCGCCTCAATGGATAACGAACATAGGTCTAACCAGGATCCTGCGCAAGTTCCCATGTTATTGCAACTCATGTCACAACTTCAAGCTCAACGACAGACGATCGAGCAACTCGCCCACAACAACTGAACACCGGCATTGCCGCTCAGGATTCTGCCTTACCCCATCGCTTGTCTACTAGGCCTCACTACGACTGGACACCCTCAAAAGAACTGCTTCGCCGGTTAGCAGATTTACAAGCCGATTTCTTTTCCAACGTGCTTGACGAGGACATCAAACTTTTCCTTATTGACCCGTACCAACCTATGCAGCAAGCACGATATCAATATCCAAATGCTGTTCCGATTGTTTATGCCCACTTCAGCAAGGCTCAAAACCAAGAGAATATCATGCTCAAGGACATCCAATATCAAATTTCAACTATATTCCATCCTCTCGCCGTTCTAGCATTGGAGCTGCTGGATACATTATCCCCAGAACACCTAGACCGTATATTGGCCATAGTCCGCGATGTACGCACCTTAGTTTCGCACGCCAACGGTGTTGTAAATCAGGCACGTAACCAACTCGTACTAAAGGCTATTAATCCTTCTTTCACTATGTCCCCCCTCAACTCAAGCACCTACACCACGCATGCGGATTCCTTTCAAGAACTCATCGCCCAACAATCTGCCACGCAACGCACTCTTCGCGAAGCCCGCTCATATTTCTGACGCAACAACAACCACCAGCAATCAGCTCCCAACACATCGTACTCTTTTTTTCGATCGGGGGACCAGTCCAAAGGCGCCGACTGGTCCCAAAACTGTTATAACGCCAACAACAACCGATCCAACAGCTCAATCGACAATCCTCAGCAGAATAGCTCCCAGTAGGGGGCAGGCTCAGTCACTTCTCTCTTGCATGGTCCCGCCTTACCGACAGCTCTTGTCTACGCTCGGTAATCAAAAAAGGATTTCAACTACGTTTTCAACGGCAACCGCCCTTATCATGAACTTTCCAACCTACTCAACGGCTCTCTCCAGACCAACGGTTTCATCTTTCGGCAAGCAATAGCGGATCTCTTATACAAACGTGCTATCGAACCTGTCCCAAATCACACTCCTGGTTTCTACAGTCCTCTTTTTGTGATACCCAAGCGTACAGGTGGCTTCAGACCCGTCTTCAACTTGAAACGACTGAACAGCCATCTTTCAGCACCCCACTTCAAGATGGAAGCACTTCAGGAAGTAATAAAGATGATCCAGCCTCAGGATTATCTTACTTCCATCGACCTTTCCGATGCATTCCTTCACCTTCTGGTGCACAAATCGTCAAGGAAATATCTTCGCTTCCGGTGGGAAGGAGCAACGTTTCAATTTCGCGTGACCCCATTCGGCCTATCTCTAGTGCCCTGGCTGTTCACCAAGGTAACACAACCAATACTGACCTGGGCCAGACAGCAAAATATTCGTCTCAGCGATTACCTGGACGACTGGATTGTAATGGGCAAGTCACTTCCCGAGGTCACACTTGTCAGCAAAATGAAAGAACTTGGATGGCTGGTCAAAGAGAGCAAATCCACGTTGATACCAACTCAGACACTTCAACACCTAGGCTACGAATTGGATACCATATCCATGACAATTCGGCTTCCCGGTTCCAAGCTTCGGGATCTCCGTCGCTCGATCCAACAGATTCTGAAGCATTCCATTCAGACTCCGAATCCAAACAGCGACAGTAGCTGTGTTCCCAGCGAGACTTTATACGCAACATCTACTTCGGTTCAAGAATCAATACGTCAAACGGAATCGGCTTTGGGATCAGCCTCGGCCTCTCCCCCAAAATATCTAACAGAGTTGTAGTGGTGGAAGAAATGATTTTTCACGCACCCCAGAAGACCTTATTCGTGATGCCAGCAAAATCGGATGGCGAGCATGTCTGGACGGATAGGTGGCCTTTGGACGAAGAAGGAATCACAGTAGTCGACCATGGCAGTCCATCTCTCTCTCTCCTCATTTTCCGATCACTCAGCAATACGTCCATCCTGGTGCGCACGGACAATGTGAGCTCCCTCTCTTATATCACCCGCCAAGGAGGAACTCGATCTCTCCAACTGTCAAACTTAGCGACCACTCTTTGGAATATGTGCCTGAAACGAGGTTTGCATCTGATAGCAGAACACATCGCAGGCAAGGACAATAGAATTGCAGAACTACGAGTCCCGGTGATCATTCGCGAAGAACTCTTGGAAGCTAACCCCAACCACGTTCAATCAGCTGCAACGACGGTGGGGCCCTCACGATGTGGACTTATATGCGGATCGAACGACTCGACTTCTCCCGCGGTATATGGCATGGAAACCGGATCCACATACTCTAGCGATCAATGCCTTCACAGTGAAATGGGATCAATTCCTCATCCCGGTCATCAACTCGGTCATCAACCCTCCTTGGAGTGTCATCTCTCTATGTCTCCCGAAGATACGACAGGAGCAGATTACAGCAACTCACATCGTCCCTCTATGGCCCAGCGCTCCTTTGCTTCCGACACTCAGCAGCCTAGCTCTCGCGAAGCCGATCATTCTTCATCCATCGACAGCAATCCAGCTAACTACTCCTTTCGCCTCATGGCCATTTCAGAACAAGAAATGGAAGCTCTCCGCGTGGCAGGTCTCTGGCATCGATATGACGATGCAGAACCGTCGGAAGAAGCTCGCGGAGCATTGACCCATGTACTAACAGCCAATACCAGCACCAACAGGATCTACAGGCGAGACCAACATGTTTTTGTCAAGTGGGCTATGCAATATAATGTTGATATTCATTGTTTCTCACCTAAAGATCTGATCAATTTTCAAATGGCTGCTCACCACGATGATTATGGACTCAATACCCTCAAACTTTTCAAAACAGCTGCTCTTAGATTTCACCGCTCGCCACAAACATTTCGTCAAGACGAAGACATTGTTACCTTGCTTTGATCGTTTGCGAAGCAAGCTACGCCACTATCATTTTCAAGAGAAACTGTGGATCTTGCCCCGACACTTCAACACATTTCCTCTCTCGCTTCATGTTCCCTTAAGGACTTGTCTGCCGCCAACCGGATCGTTACATTTTTACTTAGGTTCGTTGTGTTTCTGCGCCCATCTGACCTTTCGCGAATTGCTTTCACCTCTTGCTCCATCGGCTCTTCTGGTCTCATTACGCTTACAATTGCATCTTCCATAGTACAATAGAAAAATCGTCATATCATCAAACATATTGTTATTCACCCGAACACCTTCGATCAATCACTGTTACCTGTGAAAGCGTTTCAGTTACTTCGAAATCAGCCATCAGCTATAACAACATCGCCCAGATGATGCTTTATTTGGAGACTCGTTATGGCCTGATCGCCCTGTTCAAGCAAAAAAAAATTGTCAAGCCAGACCCAGCAGAGTCTGTTGACGGCGGCATTCTATACTCTGAGCAGTTATGTGACTCCAATTCAAGTTGGTTATTTTAAGATGACACATTTTATTGACTAGTTTAGGTTGTAGACAATATATAATGGATCATGAGCACTAGAGATAGATACATAACGACCAAAATACATAGGAAGTCGAGTTACAAAGATATTGGTCAATGGAGGTATTCCAAATTGTTGTTGAGAAGCCTGTAGGAAAGACAGGGAAGAGTCCATGGCTAATTAAAAAGGGTGACAGCTGAGTAATATCTGCACTGAAGTCACCACCGACGATCTTCATCGAATATGGCATAACAACAAACTCACGAAGTGCCTCTATTATCATATCTGTATTTGTTCGTGGAGAAGAATATACTGATATGAGTAGGCAACCGTCGACCACCGCTGCTGCAATGCTGATCGACCAATTAGAACCAGCCAATAACTTCTGCTTTGAATTGTGTACTACGTATGGTTGCCTTGTGAAAATACATGATCCCATTGCTTTTCGCGCTGTGTTAGATGAGTTATTGACATGGCTAGCTACTTTAAATCCAGGAATTAAGTTGTCCAGGTCATCATCGTCTTTCAACCATGTCTCACTGAAGAGTAGCACATCGCAGTTCATGTACGCTTGATCCATGATAATTAACTGTTTGTGCCTAAGAAGACTTTGCACGATATGAGACATAATGCGCAACTCTCTTTCATTATATGGCTTGAACAAGTTTCCGAAAGTCGTATGTAAAGTTACTTGTTCTAGTCTGCGCATTTCGGTTGCAAGTTTACTTGTTTCTGGTATTTTCGATGGAGGTTTGAATGCATTGCCAATAAGGTACAGACCAGCGAGCGATGTTGCTCTTGAACAGGCCACATACATTAGGGAACGGCTAATGGTACGACTACCATTGTCATTTAGATGAACTACAACGTTTTGGAAAGTGCAACCTTGCGATTTATGTATGGTTATAGCGTATGCTGACACAACAGGAAATTGTGTACGACTGATTTTGATGTTGCGAGAGCGACTGATAATCTGAGTCATTGGTTCTATTGGCGTCCAGGGATGGTTAATTTGTAGAGAGTTCATAAGATCTTGCTTCTTTTGCCGAAGCTTTTCACCACTTCTAATGTCGTCGAATTCAATCCATATTCTTAGTGGCTTTGTCAATGACGGGCCTCGTACATGTGTTCCACAATCTACTCTTCGAAGATATCCTGTAGCTCCGTTGACTAAGCCGTCAGCAGTATCAATATTGTTTACTAGCATATAGCGTCCATCGAGCTTCAATGTCAGTTTTTAGATAAACCCATGCAATGACGATGATGAGGATTGGCTGCTTCCTGAAGACGTCTGTTGATGGTATTTCTATCAGTTTCCCCCGTACCAAGATCCGATGCGATTGAAATGAACTCCTCTTTAGTAGACGATCGTATGCATTGTTCATTGCTTATGTCAACAGCTGCATTGGTTGCAAAAAGATGAACAGCATTACTATCGTGTACTTCTTGAGGAAGATGTTGGAAAACACGAGCTTTGAACAATTCGATATCATGCTTGGTCATGCTACCGTTGGCCATATTGTTAAGTGCCAATGCAAAACGAAAATCATCTCTTTGGCGCATAATCTGAGTAAGTCTATGTACGCGAAAAAGTGACCAAAGATAGTTTGTTGAGCTGTCAGTGTCAGACACTAGTATATCGGTAAGCACGTTATATGGCTCGGATGATCTGTATAATTATCAAACGTTAGCATTCATGATGTTATAATAGAGTTTGGTAGTTTACATGCCTGCAATAAATAGGACTGCCCTGGACAGGTGGTAACTGTATAAGATCACCAAATACGATGACAGATTTTCCTCCAAAGGGCTTTCTTGCATCGAACAAGTCTCTTAACCTGCTGTCGATCCAGCGGAAGGTTCTTTCACTGACCATGCTCACTTCATCAATGATTACTAATTGTAATTCTGCGAGAGCTACAGACATGGTTTGCCAGACATCTGGTGAGAGTGTATGAAGCTCGGAAGAGTTGACAGGGAGATTGAATATTGAATGTATCGTCTGCCCAAATATATTGAATGCCGCATTCCCTGCAGGCGCGCACAAAATAACTGACGGTTTTTCATAATCTCGCTGAAGAAAGCTATCGAAATGACGCATCATGGATTGTTGTACAACCTTTATCAGCATGCTTTTCCCAGTACCAGCTCCACCAGTAACGAAATGATACATAGGCTCCTCTGAATTACGACGGACATGATCAATTATATGGAACAGATATTGTCTTTGCTCTGTGTTTAGGATTTCAACCAGCTTTTCATACTCTTCTTTATTGATCCTATTAGCGGGAGTAAAATGCTCAAGGTACGATGATGCTTCTGTGTTCAAATTGAGATAATGATTGAATTCTTCTCCAAGATTAACTTGATTCTGCGATTCAATTAACTGATACTCATCGAACTCGTTGATGTTTCTAGGGTCGTTTACATCTACTTCTTTTTCAGGTTCTCTTTGGTCTACATTTTCAAGAGCTTGCTCCATTGCTGCATCAAGGGTATGATCCTCAAAGAAATTAAACTGTTTGCGGTTTTCCATAATTAACTCGCGATTTCTTTCAAATGTCTGCTCATGATCTACACGCACCACTTCGACTTCTTCATTACGCCAAGGGAGGTATAGCATAATCAAAGAGCGATAAAAATATGTTGGGTCTTGCGATAAGTGATAAGGATAAAAACGAATTATTTTAGGACTTCTTCGTTTACGAATGTAGCCTGAATTGTCTTTAAGTTTGCTAACAATCCCCATAACCTGATTTGCATCATCGACGTAAGTATCATCATCTGCGCTGTCTTCGTTGTTGTCGTCGTTATCTCTGGATGATCGAGGATTTTTCGAATATTCATACCAAGCAGCAAAGTAAGCTAAACAAATGTTATCCAGATCGGAAGGACGTTGTACATAATGATCCACCAAGCCTTTGGCGAAACAGTCAGTTGAATCATCAAGCAAAGCTTCAAGTTCATCTTGCGACTTCATCATATACACACGTTTGCTGGGAGGAGCGGTAGGTATAAATACTGATTTTGTGTTGGAGACGGATATGGGAAGACGCAAAAGATTGTAGGCAGCTTCTTGTGCTGAGATTTCGCTTTTGTTATAATACGTACTGGCCATGGCTTTAAAGATTTCAACTGTGTTTCTGTTTTGAGACTGATAGTTTTGGTATATCGTGTCTAGGAGAGAGCTCATACCACGATCCGATTTGTTGATGTAGTCAACTATATATGTACAGCACGCATAAGGATCGAGAATATATTGTATGTCCATATTAGCACGATGTAAAGACAAGATCTTTTCTGAGAAGTTGTTGACGAACACATCTTGAACCCTCCGTTGAAGAAACACCTTTTCTCTGTTCAATCCTGATCGTATCGCATCAATATAGTCGTCTAGAGTAGGACTTATATCCTGCAAAAACTGCTCAAACGTCATTTGACTATTGCTGATATTCTCATCCGACTCAAGATATGAACGTATCTTCTTTAGATTTTGCGTAAGTGTGTCATTTTTTGCTAAAGGATTAAGAATCTTAGTCTTATCCATAGGAAAAAGGGAATCCCAAAACGACATTTAATATCACTCCGCTTTTTACTTTTGCAGGTTCTTGTATGCTTATGTCTATGTCTGCTTAGCAGATTTTCTTCCGTATTCATCATTGGAAGGTTTCCATTGCAGGCGATTATTTCGTCAATAACCCTTACATACTTCTTCGTCATTTGAGCCATTATAGACTTGAGCATCCTTCAGCCATATAAGCATATGCAGGTGTGGGGATCCTCTGTGCTGAAATTCAACGCGATAATACCAATATGGGATTTCTCTTCCATTGAACGGGCCGTTCCTATCATTCCAAGTTTTTCGTAGCAAACTGGTTCGTTTATCAAAATACCTTGCGCAAGTAACTGGATCAGCTTGTATAAGTTTCGCCTTTTCTTGATATGACATCTGTGCTGCTTCTTCCATTGTGATGTCGACATTGTCTACAACTTTCTTGAGAATAATAATCAATTCAGGCCATTGAGTTTCGGCTGCAGACAACGTGACAAATAAGGTTGGAATACCACACTGACGGATCAAAGCCATAACCCTCAACTTTTCCTGTTTCCAATATTGGCCAGAAGACTGAACGCCATGAAGAACTTGATAAGCGCTGTCTTTGTTCAGTAAACCTACAATTGTATTGTTCTGTCGCAGTGCTCCAGCAGTCAATCCATGACCTTGATCGTCTGTACGCTTTTCCAGGATGAAAGAAACGTTCAACATCAGTTGTAAAAGTTGCTTTTTCCCGTCAGCAAATAGCAAATTTTCATGTCGTTGAGCTGCGCGGCAATCGTATCTTCTAATAATCGATTTGACAAAATCACTGTATGAAACTTCTTCTGATCGTATAGCTGAAAAGCCGTTCTCCACCAAATATTTTCGGAAAAGCAAGGAATTCACTGTCCTTGTCAGTAAGTATAGACAATGGCATCTCGTTTTCTACAGGAGCAAAGCGTAAACCTATATCGCCGTTTACCAATAATGTCTCTTGGTTATTCCCAAGAACTTCTTCTTCTTCTTCCTCCTCCTCCTCCTCCTCCTCCTCCTGGTGCTGCTGCTGCTCTGATCGCTCCTGCTCCATATGGTAGTCGCTGTCACATCTCCGCTATTGTATGAAGTATCTACAGTGTTAGCATTAAGGGATCTAGATGAGACAGCAATTCCATAATCGCGATATAAAGGACGTGATGCCAGAAAAGTTGCAGCTTCATAGACAACGTTTGGTCTGATGTTTCCATCAGCAACGTTCGATCTATAACACATTCTCCTTGCAAGCTGAACATGAATGATGCCACTGTCTTGTACTGGCCGAGGTATAGCAGAAACGATGTGACCAACGTCAGCAGGCACATTAATAATGCCTCCTCGTGATCTGAATTGACCTGTTGTGCCCATTACCGCCCAAATAGTTTGAAAAATATGTCTAGCAGCAACTAGTCTCTCTTCCAGTCTTGTCAAAGTCCTTAGCTTCTCATCAATATTGGGAAAATCCAATCCATTTGCCAAGCAAAGTTTTGGCACTCTGTCCTTTGCTATGTAACTGCGGCAACTGGAGCAGAAAAGTCCTTCTACTGCGTCTGGAGTTATATGGAAAATCTATTGAAGAACCAGAAAATGTATAAACATTAACATCAGAATCCGTTTGAGCCAATAAGTTAAAACTGTTACCTTATTTACAACTTCTGCGCTTTTTCCTGTGGATATCAGTCTTTCTTTACCCAAAACAGCGACAGATTCTTCAAACCACAGCCCTCTGCAACTGCAACAAATGCATGTCGGACCTTTCTGTATCTGCTCTTGATATCGACTAACTACTTTTGATCATTGTATCGTCGATAAAGCGGTTAGCATAATCGGTTTGACATATTTCTTTTGCAATATTTACCATTTCATGATTGTAGCGCCTTTCTTCATCTGGGTTCAGTCGGAGACGAATTCTCCTGATAGCAACAGCTGTTTCAGGAACTTGAAATGTCGAATAGAATGGTCCAGCAACAGTTGATACTGAAGGCTGCCCGTCTTTTACTGAGTAGCTTAATAATACCGAAGTTAAATTAAGTACCTGGGTGCTCAGAGATATTTGCGAGTCAATGTCCTCCATTGCCAACAGCTGCTCTGTCATGCATAAGATCAATATGCATCAATCTGTTGTAGCGTCTTTCTTCATCTGGGTCAATCGCAGACGGATTCTCCTGATGGGAACAGTAGTTTCAGGAACTTGAAGCCTTGAATGGCATGGTTCAGCAACAGTTGATGCTGTAGCCTGCCAGTCTTTTTGTGAGTAGCTTAATAATATACAAGTTATGTTAAGTACCTGGGTGCTCAACGACACTTGGGAATTCATGCCTTCATCATCTGCAGCAACTGCTCTCTCCTGTTTAGATGCGATATGCATCGGTCTGTTGAGATGACGCATTCGTTCAAAGCAGAATCGCGACTGGGATGATGCATTGTTTGGTGTTGAAGGCGGGCTTTCCTTCAGACAGACAGAAAGCAGTCCTCTTGGACAGACTGGGTCACGTGCAGTTTGTCTGTAGGTCACGTGTAATCGGTCTGTCGGAACTTCGAACTTACAGTCTGTTCCAAGCCTTTCAGCTATTGAATCCCACTAAAACAGCATGCGCTCTGTAGCTGCACTGATCGTTAGGGATAATCTAATTGACATAACATTTTTATCTATAAAATACTATATCTTATTACTAAATCTACTACACCATTGGTCTTCGATACCAAGCGTTTGACATGCATGCTGGTGCTGTACATTGACAGGTGGCCAACAATAACCAGCAGTATCCGTTTTAAGTTCAATGAGAACAGTGGTTACCATTCACAAATTGAAGAACGATCGGTCTTGCAGATGGTCGTAGTGGCAATCCGATTGGTAGGAACAACTGTGAATCCTTGCCACTTCCAGTATAAACAGCAATTGGTGTGTTGAAAGTGTCAGCAGCAAGCTGAGCACAATCCGGGATCAAGAACCAGAATTCAGGTGAACAAGGAGAATCGCGGCATTCAAGAATCTGCAAAAGAGTAGTGGTGTCGTACAATAATGCAGACTGGTATAAAGTGAGGTTGGACCGTAAGCGGCTGCATAATGCTAACTTGACCATTTCCCACCGGTTCCCGTCACGAAGAGTACACTTGGCAGGCGCTCTAAATACACAGTTCCCGTCAGCACTCGGATTGTAAACAGAATTGACCATGTCAGAAGGAATCAATGGGTCAATCTGAATACCGTTAATCCATTTTGCATTGACTGAATGCAAAACTGTTGGTCTTTAGACCAAGTTAGTGTATATCATCTTAATATAAGTCTAGCTTACTTGGAGTCTAATGCAGCTGAAGGTTCCTTAACAATAAGTTGCATTTTTGGTGCAGATGTCGCTCCGTTAGAACTAACTTTCTTTGCCACCTTTTGCCGCTTCGTTTTCTGTTTCTCTTCTTCATCAACCTTCTTTCAAGTATTTCAAGCGAGGTCAAATTTCGTTTAGTGCTTGTGGGTCTACCCTTAGAAACTACCTTCTCGGGTTCTTTAAGGTCGGCTAACGATGGTGGTGTTCCTTTGCTGATAAGATCCATTAACCAAGAAAGAAGAGTTTCACGTTGCTGGTCATCGCTTGCATCTATCATCTTATTTCGAAATCATACAGCTTTTCTCTAACTCTGTCAAAAAGTGACGTCGTGGGCGCTTTTATAGCATTGGTTGCTTCCTCAATTACTTCCACAGACTCCTCTATGAAATTCGGTCTAATTATAGGATATTCAATGATTGCTAAATATTCTTACCATGAGAAAAACTATCATTCAATAACCATCTGTTCGCAATTAATGACAGTAGTATAGCGCTTTGGTAAGGTAGCAGATGGTAACAGGGCAGGTTGAAGTTTTTACGCATAGAGTAACTGCAGTTCTTGACGTTTTTTGAATCTTGAGTAACTAGTGGAAGCTCTCTCTTGATCATATCGATAGCATATCGGGACACTTTTCCAAAAAGAGGGCGCAAAAACCCTTCATCTGTCTGGCCGACATGAGGGTCACGCCCAAGCTTTGATTTTTTCCTTTTTAAATTCTGCAATCTCCACCTATGACATAATAGGTGGTTATTTTCTTCAACCGTAGATATACAGTGGTACATACTTCATAACGAATGCAAGTGTCAATCTTTTGGATTGCAGCACTTAAGCTACCACTTGATGCCAAGGTATCTTTAATCACAGCATGTGCACCTTCCACGCGGTTGGTTGTAGTGGTACCAAAATGCAAAATATCCTTGGTATAAGCGCCGACCCACACTTCTTTTTTATTCAACATGCTATATCTCCAATTAGTGACGGGACGATTAGAGATTTCTTAGCTGTAAAGCGTTTACTATTCGAGGTAGTTGACAATTGCATCAGTTTTGGTACTGAAATGTGCGATTTCAATATACTCCGTCTTAGCTTCTTCAAACGCTTCAATGGATGACGAATGTATGATTTTACTAACAACGCCCATTATTGCTTCGCGTTGTTCTTTGTTGTCGAAACCTTTCAATGAGTGTTTCTTGAAATTTTTTTTAATGTGCACAGTGCATAAGAGCTGCACTTTCCGGGAACACTTTAGCAGCTGCTCCAAGTTCTGCCGCTGCACTGTCCATCACGATCACCCCGGGAACAACCGAAGCTGGCTGATAGACGATGCTGCTTAAATGATTTAAGACCCACTCATATGTAACCATTGTTTCATCTGGTATCCATGCACCAGCGATGGCAAACGATTTGAGGTTCTTAACCCCAACATTGCTGATGCCAACAATGTTAACGTATGGCATCTTATAAAAGTTTGTTTTATAAGTTACATCAATGAGGACAACCTCAGAAAAGCGCTGGGCATTTTGATGCTGATAGGATGAGAAAAGAAAATCCCAGGAACATGCTTTTGATCATCATAGAAGTACCGAACTTCATATTCTCGCTGACGCAGATACTCAGCGAGTTCCATCATTTTTCCAGATTGATTGTCCCTTTGAGGGAACAATCGACTTCTTAAGTTATCCACGTCTTTGGGCAAGATAGTCAACTGGCCACTCGAATCGCGCAAAGTTTCACTTATCATCTTTGGCTTTCCAGAAGCAGTAAGCATCTTCCGAACAAGATCTACTCCATCCCCGTCTAACTTTCGGTGTTGGTGAAAAACAATAGGCGTTGTCGCAAGATCGTGGTTATGCTCATTGACAACACTAACCACTACCCAGTTGTCATTGACCTTAGATGCCTTGATGACAAAAGGGCATTTGGTACGAAGAGTATCACGGCAAATTTTACGTGTTTCCGAGGTAAGATTCCAGTTGTTGCGGTAATCGCCTCCCATTCTGCACTGAAGCCAGAAGCGGGTTGCATTGCTGGTACTTGTCGATGCAGCAAAACCCTGTTGACGGGCAAATTTTTTGAGCTTCGTTCTTAAGATCGTCGTGCGCGGTGTAAACTTTGTTAAGCAATTGAGACATAGTAAAAATAAGAGTGCAAGATAAACTGAAGTGAGTTGGTGTATTTGAACTTTTCTTTTTTTGATCAGGAACATGAAGTGCGGACAGACCGATTACGCGTGACCTACAGACAAACTGCACGTGACCCAGTCTGTCCGAAGGAAAGCCCGTTGAAGGCTATTCCTTAGCAATGAGTACTTCCATATATAATATATAAATCATAGCAGATATTCCATCGTTTAGGTTAGATTGAGAATTGCAATCAGGGTTACTGCGAAATTGCGACTGCATTGTTTCCAAAAGCTGAAGACTTAAGTGCAACGTAGTTTAAGTTGTATGCTCAGAGCAGTACTGTATCTGTGAATACACATCTTCTAGAGTTCTCTCTTCTAAATAAGGAAAAGATTTTATATAAAAGGAAATTTTTAAGCCAATCAAATTTAGAAAATGGGAATATAAAATGGATATCCTTTGACCAATTACACTTGAAGAAATAATTCAAAAAAAGAAACTTTTTAGCTAATCAGAAGGAAGAATGAAGTAAAGTGTCCCTAATAGGCATTTTCATACTCTGTATAGAATGCCTAACAATTTCCTCCAGACTCCGACGGTTAGTCCAGCTCTCCACGGAGTTGTCTCCTACCCCTTCCGTGCGGTCACTCTGCTCTGACCTGCCGTTACGTTCTAGCCTCTTCTTGGACGATATTGTCGCACTTGACAACCGGTCTTTGCCAACAGTCTTTCAGCAGCACTGCCGACGACATCGTGCGGGTCGGACCAATTTTACTCAGGCTTTGCTTCGGCCTTCTTGACGTGACACTGAAGTCGCATACTTCCTCCCTCTTTGTCATTCGCTGCTGATCTTAGAAGATATCTTCTTTCTATTAAACAATATATATAACAACAGCACAGTTTCGAGAAATTTCTTAGAAATTAGCTATCAATAAAGAAAAAAAGATCATAGCATACATTCCCCCATAGTGACTCCTCTGGCTAACAATTTTATTAGTAACATAACATAAACTAAAATAACATGTACACGGGGTGACATGTGTGATAAGAACAATACTAGCATTCTCCATCAAACCTTTTCGGTAAGAAAATATGACGATAAATCAACCATGAATCGACCAAAGGAGGTCAAGGTAATTGGCAGCATGCGCGCACTGTTTTCTTATGGCGTGTCAATGCATCCTTTCTACTGAATTTCTTTAAACACCTCTCACAGAAGAAGCCTGTGTTTAAATCAATCTGATCTGCGTTGTTTTCAGATCTTCTAATGTCATTTTTTTCCGAAACATATGCCTCACCAGAAGGCTCGTTCTTGGTGTCCTGAGATGTTGATGATTGGTACAACTGATGCTCTCCAACTCTAGCACTGCCTTGATCTTGGTTAAGGAGGTTTGAAAATATAAACGGTAGGGTAGAAGTAGGTTCCTGGTAGACGTTCTCCGAAAGACCAGTAGAAAAGGCATGCTGGGTATCGGTTTCACGTAATGGATAGCCTAAATAAGCTCCCTGCATCTGAGCAGATGGTTCACGAAGATCGTTGCTTGAATAGAACGTTTGATTCATCATGGTAAGGCCTTGGGAAGATGCTTGTGGAGTATACGCTTCATTAAAACCTGGATAAACCAAGGAAACACGGTCTATCGTGCGTAGCAAGCTTATGCCTTCGGAAATCAGGGCAATCGCATGATGTATGGTGGCAGCATGGGTGTTTAGCGATTCATCGTTACTTGGGAACGGCATGTTCTTTCTGTTTTTCCTTCTTTCTTGATGTAGACAGATACAGTTGAAAATGATAAACGAAAGAGATCTAATAGCTAGTTATTTATAGGCTCAATAGCTCTGGGAGTCGGATAGAGATAGATGCGATTTGTACCATCTTTATTTTGATGTTAACACCCCCTTATTTTTTTGAGCATGTATTTTCGTTGCCGGCTTTATCCTTTTTATAGTAAGCACGTCTATTGAACAACGAAAAAAAAAGTTTTCATTAAGTGCCTTCAAATCAATAGCAGAGAGATATCTTTACTCTATACGAGACAAAGCGATTAGGGAACGCATTTATTTCAACAGTGGAAGTCGCTGTTGAGACACAGAGTTGACGTAACAGCAAGCCAATGTGATCTTAACCAAAAAAAGTTTCATGCCCCTTGGATCCCCAAAAAAAAAAAAAAAAGTCTAACCGCATCCTTATCCACCACACCGAAATACCACAAGTTCAGACTGTCTCTTTACGAGAATTCGAGTCCGTTGTTAAGAAATTTCCACAAAAACATGACGTTGCTTGGGTTCATAAATATATGGTGCAAGTGGTCTTAAATAGCCAGAAATTTTACCAAACTTTGAGCGGCAGCTAGTCAGTATGAATAACAGTTTTCACAAAACCAAAACAAGACCTTTTTAGAAAAAGGGCTCTAGAATAGAAGTTATGTTTTACATTTGTTATAACTCTTCTCTGGATACAGTAGATGCAGGTCAAAGTCAGAGGGTCTACAGTGGGAAGGCCCAAAGTTGTTACAGGTATATGGGATGTACAGCATTCCTCTTTTACCCATATATTGTATATTTGTGTAACGGATATATATGGCACGATGATTGTTTTTGTCAATCACAATGAGTAAAAGCTAGTTGATTCATGAAAGTCCTATATTTATATGATGGTTTAGAAGTGTCATATGTCAATTAGCACGCCCAAAATAATAAAAAAGCTGCAGCACATTAAAAATTCAGAAAAGCAATGTATAGTTTGCTAGTGAATGATTGGATACTGTAGACTGACAATCTATTTAAAAGCGTCAGTTTATACCATAATCAAAACAGCAAGTCAACCCTGTAGGATATCTACTTTAATAAGCATCACATCAAAAGGTAGAAAAATGGCTTGTAGATTACTTTATAACCATTAAGAAGATATGAAGGCAGCAGAACTGCATCGGAAAAGTACACAGGTTAAAAAGGCCGAGAGCTGTCCAACAAGGCCATGAAAGGTTACAAAGGAACCTCCCCCCCCTGCTATGATGTTACAAAGTCTATGGAACCTGTTGTTAGGTACTTAAATAATATTGAGACTGTACATTGTATATGAGGATGTAGAAATGGCCTTGCTCAGAATTTCTTGCTGTTGCTAGATCCCATACACTAAAGACCATGTATTACCGCTTCATAGGTTGAAAAGGGAAGAAGCGGATGCCTAAGCCGTAAATGGCAGATAAAGGACGTTTTGATACACCTTGCATTGGAGGATGTTATATGTATAACGATTGCCATTGTTATTCATATGCTAGTTTATTAATGCTTCTAAAAAATTATCTCTGTTTATATGCTAGACTATAATAGTATACTAAGATCTTTTTTTCCGCAAGATTATCCATACAACAATATCTCCGGCGTCCATCCACTATTTCCCCAGTTACCTCAACCATCACGTCAGTGGTCAATCGTTCAATATGCTGCAAATCGAACTGTGTGCCCGCTGGTCCAAGAAGAAGACTGCTATACAACCGCATCCAACATGGCGATTGGCTAAACTGCGACCCGTGAGCAGCAGCACTCGATTACTCATCTTTTGTTAATGTCGATAAGCGAAAAAGCAACTAAGTACGATGTCAGAAATACTAGTACCTTGAATGAAGTTTGTCTACCATTGTCGCTATCAAGCAAATTGCTTCTTTGGGAATGGTGTCAGGAAAAGGAGACAAACGGGGAGGGCCGCCGTTACGGTTCAGAAGAGTATACTGTATACAGTGACCGATGCTTGTATTGCACAACATTCTTCCATTGGTTGCATATCCTTCACGAAGAATTCTATAAACAAAAACAAGCATTGTGCTTTTAGTCGTCATACCTTAATGATTACATGCGGTCTTGTAAAAGATATTGAATACAGCTGATCTTTTGTCCTTGTCCTCTCCAAAGAAAAGCTTGAAACAGGGAAGTCAAACGTTTTCAGCCACTGCAGTACGGCTTGATGCAGAGAGGTTCTTCTTTCGCTGGTGCGCCTCGGACACTACGATGCTATTATTACCCATGAAATGCTAGAGTAGACTTACGCTTTGCACCAGGTCATTTTTAACCGCGTAACGATCTACATCGGTTACTCCACGGATTTGGCTTACAATATCCCGGCAATTTTTCGTAGCTTCTTCATACGTGGGGAACGCGCTTACAAGGTAACAGATCCTTTCGACAGCTGCCTTGAACTTTTGCATTTCAGAGGTCTTGTTGGAAATATACAAGATCTCGCTGTATAAACAGCAACTAAAGCATAAGCAGCCAGAGTAGAGAAATAGACCTCAAGCAAACCTGATGACAAGCTTACCTGGAAGTAACCGATCTTGAAGAAGGTTCCTCAAAGTCAGAGCGTTCCCATAAGCTGCTATTAGTTTCAGTACTGAAAGTATAAACGCAATGCCTACGCTCTCATTCTTCCTTCATGATTCAGAACATTGGTTGAATCATTGATTGAATCATGCAATGGAAAGTTGCAACGAAAATCCAAAGAGTCCAATACTACAAAGTATAACATATAAAGGCAACATATGAAGCAGTAAAGTAATACCTGGGGTAAACCTTGCAACAACTGCAGTGACCTCTGTAAAAGACAACATAGAACTGTAGAAGGACCCTATTAACGAAAGATATTCTTACCTCGTGTTTCTCTCCCTTGTGCAGAATGTTGATCTAATCTTTGCTTTTTGTTGCGGCGAGGCATAAGTGAATGAGATTATGCAAACCTAGAGTGTGCTTTTATAGATTATGTTCACCATGTGACTTCGCCTTGTAAGCTGATCGCACCCTCACCTATGAATGTGAATGCATGTCCGTACGGTTCGTGCAGCAAGCGGCGACCGTTTAAAAATCAAAAAGCATTAGTGGCCCACATTCAAATGGCTCATCCTGATGAAGCTATCAGTTTGACAGTTCGCGATTTGGGAAGTTCTACCGCTCAGGGGCCTTCATATGTAGAGAGAATGGTCTGTTGACCTTTTACCTGCTATTTATAACAGCTAAGCATTAGGTAACCGACTGTGCGCTTGACTATGACGAAATACACATATCCGCAGATGATGCTACTGCAACAAGCAACACAGATCCCATGAGCTACAATGATCATGGCGATAACAGCGTGGAACAAGTCAATATCCATGAAGGCAACACATCACTGCGTTTAGCATATGATTAAAGTTTATCTCTATAGAAATAGTTGGCGAACCTGCGCGTGTATTTGGAATAACGAAGGAAAAGGATGTTGCTAGCTACCTAACAGAAATAGAGCATGCGCTTGTAGTTTTTGCAATTGACGCAGAGTTATCGAAAAGCCTTTATGTATGGCATGTAGTCCTGCGGTCAATCAAATGTAAAAAGTATATCATTTTAAAACATTTCAGCAGCTGAGTAGACATAGTACAGAAAGTCGCTGACGATGTACACCGATTAAAGCGACCTATAACAATTACCACACGAACCATTGACGAATTAAACTACAAAATCTCCCAATCTGACAGTGAAAATTTTAACATGGTAAGTTGGGAAGATCTAAGACAGCAATTCTAACGATTAGAATTGCGGTTTCTTTGTAAGCCTTTTGCTACACATACTTTGGGATTTGTCGTAATTGTTAACTTCCCGTTGGATCGCAAACATGAATTTACGAAGGAAGTGGGCTCTATAAAGTTTACATGCAGAAACCTATGAAATTTGACAAAACATCTGTCTGGCCATGTCCCTTTTTGGGAGCAGACAATACTTAATGCAGCTATAACATCAAGGGACGGGCAGAAAATTTTTACAGATTTGTATAACAGCTAATAGTGGGAGGGTTTGCAGGTAAGTTCATTGCATGGCTATGAAGCCATGACTATGTACGATATGTTAGAAAGAGATACTGGCTGGCGATGTGCTTTTAGCAATAATGCTATCTTCGGATCAAACAGTCGTTTCAGGACATGGTCGTGATAAGGCGTGGCCACTATATCTGAAATTAGGTAACTTAATTCCTTGTTGTTGAGGAGCGATAGAATAGCAATATCCGTTTCTACATACAAGTATATACTGTACTGAATATGGCGTTAAAGAAAACACGCCGGTAAAAATCAGGAACAAAGACACAGCACATGCAAGTCGGGTATTGGCATTTTTTCCCGTGATCGAATCATCGCATTTCAATACAGCACTTTGGTTTTGGTTAGCAAAGCAAGCGGTGTTTCACCATTGCTTATCCATCGTGCTAAAGCCCTTCACAACTGCTAATTGGTTTAAGTACATCATACCAAATGTCCTGTTACTCATGTGTTGTTATCAGTGCTTCTTTCCTATTACGGGGACCCTATAACAAAATATATCATTGTTTTCTGGCCTTAGCATGCGACACAGTAGATTTACCAGAACAGTGAGCTTTTATATCATTTTTTTGTACTAAGGCAACGGTTTTGATACAAAATATTAGGAGGTTATTGTCCCTTACAAAACATGGAAATACTATGAGAGGATGTCCACGATGTTTTGAGTTGAGCAAGCAATTCGCACAGCCTTCACTTGCAGTTGCTCCATTGCCTAATACAGAGATTATGAAGGAGATGTACATGCATGCGCAAGCATTGCTTGTAGAAGATCAAAAACTGCATGCAGGAGCTATGTGTCGTTTATACTCTTTTAACCTAGTCTATGTAAGTCCTGGTTTGGGTTCAGTGGTTTTGTCACAGAGGTAATTGACAACCGCGAGAATGCATTTTGGGATATGCATCGTTTCAATATTTATGGCAGTATGTTGGCGGATGACCTTCATCAGCTAGGAGGTGTTTACAAGCATTTGCTGAATGCAATTGAAGAGATGGTTAAAGCGCCGTACAAGAAGGAAAAAGGCATCCATGAGGTGGATAGAAGGTGATAATAAGCGTAGAATAATTGCTTAATTTCAACTTGCAATATGTACAGCCGCGCAAATTCCACCATACAGGAACTGTCGTTTTTCAGGAATGGATTCTTCCTGGACAGCCTGAAGAACCCAACATATGGCGAAATGAAAGATCACATGGGGGTAAAACATTACGTAGACTTATTCTCTGCATTTATACTTGCCTTGCTAGATATTGCTTGTATGTGTGCACGATCTTATCGATCCTGAAGCTGTTCTTTACATGCGCTATTTTATTGACTTCTTTCATCACGCAGCGAGTAAGGAGCATAGGAGCGAAACCTTGGATGAAATGGAAAATTCCTTGCTGCAGTACAGAAACCTAAGTGCAATATTTCGAACATATTCTAAGGTACTTGAACTTACGACCGTTTGTGTAGATTTAATTCCGTTGTCAAAGAGTGGTCTAGCTTTTCCTAAAAATCATATGCTTTCAAAATATGTGCAGGACATTAGAAGCAGAGGTCCTATTAATGAATATAGCACTCAGCAGACCGAGCACCAACATAAAAACAATGCAAAACGACCCGCCAAAATAACGAATAGGCGTTACAGTAATGAGACCATGACCCAGGTTGGTTTTCATAACACTAACAGGAGTATGGATTTACAATATCCGCAGATGGCTCGTTTCATTGAGCGATGCAATCTTCTTTTGGACATCTATTCCAATACTTCTTACCCATTACGGCCGTTGTCACTGTCATTCACGTCCCGAAGGGAATGTATCTTTAGATCTCACGTCAAAGCAACGAGCACTCTCAGTGATTTGGTTACGTCTGATGGAACGATTAACTCCATCACAACCTTATTACGAGCTTTTCTTGATACAGAAATAGAGAAACTGACAGCTACCAGAAGCATAAGTAATATGTCACGTCTTGATTCGGAGAGAGTAAGTAGCGACGCTTCGTTAATCGCTGTAGCACTTTTAACATTTTCCGAAACTTCACACAGATAACAATATATAACGTATTGGAAATCAAGGATTGTGATACGGATGGCTGTCCTATCGAGGACAAAGTGCATGCGAGGCAAAATTTCCACGGACATGAGCGCTACGATTACGCAGTATTCAAGTCGGCAATAGGAAGTCTTTATTATGGACAAGTCCTTCGTCTTTTTACCGCCACGTATAAAGGCAAAGACCTATCATTATGTCTCGGCCAGTGTATCACGGTAGTAGACAGGAAACATATCATTGGCATGCGTGTGCTAGCTCCAGCTGTCTATCACTCAGGACGATGTAGAAGAAGGTACTCTTGGGGAAGCTATAGGTAGTGATGATGACAATAGCGGATCCATACTTATTGCTAGTGGAGATTCAGACATAGATGAGGACTTAATTGTTGCAGCAGAATAAAGCGGTTGAAAACATATGAAACCTCGTCTTACGCTATTAAGTGCTACTCATTGGGTACAACTACTTTGAGATCTGCACAGGACATTTGTAACCGGCTACTCATCATGCCAAAGGTTCCGTTGATATGATTGTATGCAGCAATGCACAATATGTGTGTATCCTCAAGCTTAACTTACAGACAGGCAAAATAAAATTTTTCCCTTAGTGAACCTATTTTCTAGGTTTACAAAGGCTGCAAATGCCATAAAGGCAAAGAAAGTATTCCTACTCCTTTTGCGGTGAATTTTTTTTCCGATGTGCTTATACCATTACTATATATGGAACCGGAGATTCAGGCTGAAAATTGTTACAAGGCTATCTAAGACCACTTGCACCATACAGGAACGTTCAAAGAGACAACTGGAGAGGAACAAGGTCACAGACATAGAAGAAGTAACCCCGTATCTACAGAAAAGAGTGTGTGTCTGTCATCTTTCTAGGAGTAACAATTGAGAAACGATTTAATAACTGTAGGAAAATTAGGAAAGCAACGGCCACTACAAAAAACTCTACAAAACCTTGACGGAAGAAATTAGAGATATGCGGGGTCATCGTTCTCAGTATATAATTTTCATTTTTTATTATCGTTGCATTCACAATTTGTTCTTTCTGGGGCTTTAAACTTGCATGACGAGAAAACCCGGCGTTTAGGAAAAAGGGAATTGCTTGGGGCACTCCCCTCGGGGACTTCTCCCCCAAATTATTTGAGCGACGTTATGTTAAAGTAGATGCCGCTTGATATATAAGCCAGTAAGAATATCAAGAGAGAAGCGAAGGAACAATGCACAGGTAGCATCCCAACAATTAATAAAGTGCACGAGACGTTAACAGGCTATACAAAGTATAAAACATTTACATGCTAATCTATATAATAATCTCACTAACAACTTATATAAAATAAGGAGAGGCCATGCATAAGAAAATTATTTAAGAAGTTATTAAGATATGGAGAGGGAGTGCCCAAGAAAGTAGTGTATATAACGGAGTACCCGGGAGAAGTAGGAAGCCTTAATAAGAATGCTAAGAAACCTAACTGCTACTTTCCATTATGGTTATAGCTACACATATAAAGCAATTCGGTAAAGATCAGGTCAACCATTATTAGAATGTCTAAAAGTGGCAACAAGTAAGTCATGAATTAAGACAAAAAAGCAATGTATAACTTGCAGTTTTGCAAAAGTCTTTGGAAATAAAATCAAACAGAAGATCTGATTACATGATAATCACTACAGCCATAATTGAAGATAACTAAAAATGCGTACTAGAAAATATTATATATTGTTTACAAAGCTTTTAGTGTAGAGGCTTTTAATCTTCAATGATTTCTATATACTGATCACTATTTACTACAGCTTGATCTGCTTTTTTCTTTTTTTGAATGGAGGGATATATCCAAAACGTTCTTATGGGATTCGTCGTATTAAGCTGCTTAATGGCCTCTTCACAAAAATGGTCGACCATCGGCCATATCATCTTTATACTCCTTTTAAGTTCGATGGTTGCCCAATGACAGTTACTGACATGATGTAGGATGTACGGAATGGGTCTCGATGCTTTTTTGGGGCGCATATGCGGCATGTAAAGCAACGGCTGATATATCAAGTCACCCGCTGCATTTCTGCTTTCGTCATCTGAGTAAAGTGCGATTGGTGTTTCGTATGTGTCTGCAGCAAATTGTACACAATACGGTGATATAAACCAGTATTCCATTGGACATGGTAGATATGGCTCCTGGAAAGTGATTCCGTAGGAAATGATAGTTCGCAACTCGTCCACATCATAATGAAATATCTTTATGTAAATGTCGGCATACTTATCCAACGTTCTGATCATGTCTGCCTTCACTGCGGGAAATTCATTGTCGTTCCCCTTTGATAGCACGGCCATTGTTCGGTAGCCACAGCAACCGTCTGACTTGACATCAATTCTACCATTGTAGCACTCCATTGATATGGACGAGTTCACCTTGAAATGAATGGTTTTGACCGGCGTGTTGGCCTTACTTCTATTGAGCCTATGGTTAACACGAAATACAGGAAGTGAAGTTTTTTCTAACCTTTTACGCCTAGATTCCTCTATATATTTATCTTTAAGATCCCGTTTTGCCAGAAGTACAAATAGATCATCTTTCTTGTTTGCTTCTATTGTTTCTCCTCTTGCTGGCTCCGTATCATCTGACGTATGCTTCTTTGTCTCTCTCTCTTCTCCTTCTTCTCCTTCTTCTTTTTATTCTTTTCTTTCTCTGCTTTTTTAGCCGTGTCTTCGAATTTTGACGCCTTTCTCTTACCTTTGTTTGATTTTGAACGTCCTTTAGATTTTACCACAGGGAGAATAATATCCGACAGAGCAGTAGACTTCAACGTATTTTTCATAAATGACCTTAGCTTAGAAACCAGATTTAGACGTTGTTGATCAGTTTCTGCTTCTTGAAGAACCTTTCAATATTATATAGCAACGCAGAACATTCTTCTTGTACGTCCATATCTGAAGACTTTGACGTCAATGGCAGTGTGGAAACTATGTAGGTATTATTAATAATTAAATAGACCTGTTCATGTTTAACATATAAACTTACATTCAGAAGTTGATAAATGCCATCGAGCAGGAATAAGATCGAGGGGGATGGCCCCTGCTGCTGAGAGCATAATGTTGACAGGGTAAACCATAGTTGGATAGGCTTCGAACATGAACAAGATTCCTGGTTTGAATAATAACTTCCCTTATTCTTTGAATGGGCCTTCCGCAACCTTTGAAGTTATCTTTTTACAACGTTAATTGCAAAGATATGTTCCCCAGCAAAGGTTTAAGCGCTTCTTGATGTGCTTCACCGATAACTGGCACCTTGTGCTTTTCGGTGAAAAATTCGCATCGCTCTTGTTCAGCCTAGAATGCATGAAATTTGTTATAATTATTACCTAAGTTTTGCACTGTATTTGTTAGAACAAACGCTACATACCGTTTTGCGCATCCAGATATCGATCGCATTAAATGTTTTTAGCAGGTTTCCAGTAGTCTGTAATGTTTCTTTGATACACCAATGTGTGCCCTCAGCACGCTGTGTCGTTCTTGCTCCCAAATGCAGATATTTCTCAGCTTCTGGTCCTGCCCACTTTTTCTTATACAATAGTACGCTAGCAATAATTGTTATGTTAATAGGCCTCAATGATACAGCAAAAAAAAAATATGTTCCATACCTGTCAAGATAATCAAGGATCTTTTTTTCTTTTTGGCAATGGCTTTTTTGCGCTCTTCTTTTTGTCTTGAATGTCTTCTTTCTCTGGATCTGTTGTACGATCCTTGTTGCTGATCTTAGGCTCTGCTTGTTTCTCCTTCTTACTCATCTTTCCATGGTTCTTCTTTTGCCTTTTTCTTTTTTTGTCATTGTCATTGTCAACTTGAATTTTAGCTGCTTTTTCTTCGCCAAGCTACGGTGCTTATCCTCCGCTTTTGTAAATTTCTCGTCCGTGCGCGTGTATAGCATCGTATTAATGGTAGTTTCCAGTTCTTTCGTCTCCTCGCTATCGTCTTTAAAACTGCCCTTAAACCGATCTTGTAGGTGCATTTTCATAAGTCATGCGCAGAGTATATGATTTGAAGGGGAAATGTCTCCTCGAGTGCGCCAATCAATGCCTTGTTGTTATTGGTTATAAAGAGTCCCAGATTTTCTGATTGCCAGATCATGGATTGCATTTGCTGAGCAATGTATGCATATGACTCTCGTTTTTCATTTGTCACCAGCGCAGAGGCAATGAGAAAGGTTCGCAGCTTTTCAGACCCTAGATTGCTGATTCCAACTATGTTAACGAGGGGCATCTTGGTGGAACTGGTGTTGTATGTAACATCGATTAGGACCACCTTGGGAAAGCAGCGTGCCTTTTGGATAGTGTTTGCATGGCTAATAAATATCGCGTCCAATGTCTTCTCATCATCTGCCAAGTTGTACCGAACTATGTAATCATGCTTGACCAAAAAAGTGAACAACTTGCTGAATTGGCCATTACAGTCTTGTGCAAAATTTTTTGTTTCAAAGTATATATATCTTTCATATTCAACAGTGGCTGGCCATCGTCACCCAAATCTCTTCATATATCTTTGCCGGCCTGTTCTCATTTTTGGTCATAGACACCATTCTCTCTTCCATTTCGTCAGTAACAATACGATGTTGATGATAGATTCTGACGTCCTTAACCATATCATGATTGTGAATGTCTGGCTGCTCAACAAAACGCATCACCCACTTTTGCAACGGCTTGGTGAATGATGCGCGCATTCGCCAGGGACAATCGTATCTGACATTAGATCGATTGAGCTTCCGGTCTTCTTCAGTAACCCCATGGCAGTTCTTATACTTTCCACCATGAACACACTTGATGTAGATGGACTTGTCATTGCTTCTCTTGGTCACAATGGCAAATACATGTTCCTTTGCCTTTTCTTGGGCGGCTGTAAGAACTTCAGCTTTGGTGTTATAGACAGTATTTATCAAATCAAGCATCTTAATAGCGGGATATAATCTGAAAGCATAAGATAAAACATCACACGGCATTAGTTCCTTCCTAATGAACGTATAGTGCTTACTTACATCAAATAAGTTTGTAATGAGAATTTCAAAGACCAGTTAGCTTACCATTGCCCCTATATTTATACACAATGCCTGCCGCGGATCAATAGGTGATCCGATCGACTTGGGATTTTTATGAATTATATGGCATATAGTATTTGATTCCAGCTAGAAGTGGCTTCATTATGTATGTGTGTAATTTGTGATATTTGCAACTTATTACAACAAAACTGCTTGATGCTGAGATAGACGTTTGTCCTTTTTTTCTCTTGCAGATCTTTGCTAATGTCATTGTATAAATGATCAATCTTTGCATGCATCCTAAAGTTAGACTTTTTTGTTTCCTATATTGTTTTTTGCTAGTTCGTATATCTTATGGCACTAATTCTAGATATCCCCAAAACTTCGGACAATGCCATTTCTTTGTTTCTTTTTTTTTTAAAGTTTTCCCCATTGTGTAGGTATCCTTTTTTTTTCAGTACCGCTTATTATGTCGTATTAGTTACATTAACCAAAAAGATTATCACCGATATATTTGCTGCTCATTGGTTCTACTTGATGTAGAAGATTAATCGCGCTATTTACAAGTACACTTGTAATTAGTTACGATTACTGAATGAAAAGCTAAGTCTAAGTTAAATATTACTTAAAGTTGCTATTGAAAATATGATCTACTTGATAGGCGACATTTGGAAAGTAAGCAGGTTTAATTTAAGATTGTTTTGTGCTTGATCTATTCATGCTATTAAAAGCAAACGAACTTTTTAATTTTTTTACACGCTTTAGTTCTAGACATTGTACTGATCTCTGGGGCTTCTGACTATTAGAGACTCTACCACTTTCTGGGTTGATCCTATTCCCAAAGCTCCAATGAAAGATAGGCACTCCCTCTCTCATACACTACCTTCTCAGGTACTCCCTCTCCATATCTTAATAACTTCTTAAATAAATTTCTTATGAATAGCCTCTCCTTATTTTACATAACGCTGTTAGTGAGACTGTTATATAAATTAGCATGTAAATGTTTTATACTTTGTATAACCTGTTAACGTCTCGGGCACTTTATTAATTGTTGGGATGCTACCTGTGCATTATTCCTCCGCTTCTCTCTTGATATTCTTACTGGCTTATATATCAAGCGGCATCTACTTTAACATAACGTCGCTCAAATAATTTGGGGGAGAAGTCCCCGAGGGGAGTGTCCGAGGCAAATCTCTAGGAAAAATCACTTTAGGAAATATGACACTTGACAATCATTTAACTTCATTGTGAAACTAGGGGGTGCTTTGGCGCTATCGGGATTCGATCATCCCAGCCACATGCATTAAACATGTGAATAAGGATGGCTTTTCAGTTTAGTTCTGTTGCTAAAACCTTTTTTTTTTTAAAAAAAAAGGGGAATTGCACAATACACTATTTTGGACACATTCGGTATTCATAAACTATTGACGATTGTAGCAATATATTTTGACAACCTTGCAATTCGGACAGTTATAGGAGTTTTTGTTTTTGTTACTAAGAGCATCACTATTCAAAGTCTACGTCACGAAAGGTAATTGTTTTGTCTAACAAACAATCAGGTGTTGCACCCTGACTTTGCATACCGATGTTATGGCGCCTATTTTAATGTACTAGCCACACGAAGAATAGATCGACGTCGCTTATGTGGAAGGAAGCGATATTGCTTTCATTCCATTTCCCTTATGCCCTTGTACACTTCATCTTGGTTTTTATCTCTTATCTTTTTTTTTCTTTGGTTCATGAGCAAGAACGTACACTCTTTCTATCAACTTTTTGCGTACCCCTGTGTAATAAGGACAACTGCGAGCCTAGACCATGCATGGGGTAAGTAATTTCTGAAAGAGTGTCAGTCAAGTTTTTTCTTTTTTTCTTTTTTTTTTAATTACAATGTGGAGACAAGGACTAAGGCTCCTTACAGAAAAGAAAAAAAATTACTCCCGCGTAAATATCATCCAGTATAAATAGATACAAACTTTTTTTTTTTCTTTTCTCGTTACTTCATAACGAGCTTCTATGGACAGGTCTTCCCGTAGCCCAGAGTTAGCTTTTTCCATTCATCAGTCTCTGGAAAATGGCAGGCAGGATTTAAGAAAGCTTTTGCTAGAGTTGGCGAACCTGTTTTGTGATGCCGTTGGTACGCAGCAAGCGGATTTCAATCCGTACGTTTTGAAAGGTCTTTGCCTGGTTAATAATCAATTGGCCGAGACATTACATATCCTTCACGAGATGGAGCCATGCGATACTGATCCCGCTGATTCAAGTCAAGCTCAGCATGTTAAAACTGATTATGAGACTTACGGAGATGCCAGGCCGCAATCCAGCTACGAAGCAACCTCCATGTCGGCGTCGATAGTAACTCATTATCAAGTTTCCTATAACCCTTACCGTTTGGAACAGGTATCGAATGACGTCAGCAAGATACAGCATAAAATCGATCATATTGAAAGGCGATTGCAAGAGCTTCTCGTCGGCCAGGCTGTTGTTGGTGATGGCTATTAGGACTTCGCAGTAACAGGCTGGACGGGATATATTTCCCTCCCTTTTTCTACCTACTATTTTTTTTTTTTTTTTGAGCTTACTTATACTTAACTTATTCTGCTTTTGGACCCATGATTGCAATCAACTGTTGTCATGTTTCCGTTGCCCCTTTCTTTAACCCTTCTATTATCGCAATGATTTTAATCAACTATTTACCTTGTTCCTATTGATCTTTTCTTATTTTTCCATTCTTCACCTGCAACTTTTTCGCATTAGGGATGCATAGTCCAACGTTAGAAATAAAAGTAATGGTTGATCTAGTTTAAGTAACCGTTTTATTTGTTATCCTCCTGCTTTTCAAACTTGATACTGAGACGAATTTTCACTTTGTTAGACCAATCAATTTTATTTTTAGACAATTACAATTTTTTTGGGATGAACTGATCTTCCCTAATTTAGACGAACGTCTTTTTCGAGACGCGCTTTAAATTTTTTTTGAGACTTGTCAAGCAAGTTATTGAGATCTTTTTCGTCTAAAATCTAAAACTAAATGGACTTCATTTACTACAACCCTGCTTAGAATCCCCTATTAGCCTACGTTGAGAGCTCAGATGAGATGGGCTTGATGATTCCGCTATCGAGTATGGTCAAATTGAGATGCTCGTCGAATTCCACGCTATTCCTGAACTTGAGACACAGCCGGTTGCAATGGACGAAGTAGTAGACGACCTTGTTAAGGAATTCAAGGAAGTTGCCATTACAACACGGAAAAAATACAAGAAGTACGGCAAGGACCAGATTGCGCGCTTCATTGGTTTAATTCTAGAAACAGGACTCACAATCACGAAAGCAGCAGAGCAATGTGGCATACCTTGTAGCAGTACCTACAGTTTACTAAATGAGTTCAACCGCGGTTCTGGAACAGTTCTTCCTGGAAGCCTAAAGAAGCAGCTTAAGCGTGAGCCAAAAAAGCTGTTTCCTGAACATTCAGCTTTTTTGATGATAATCCATCAATTGTTCTTGCGGAAGCAAAACAGAAGCTCTGTGAGCATTCTGAAGGCCTTAAAATATCTATTCCTGGCCTTTATAAGCATATTCGGGAGAAGTGCGCGATCTCGTTGAAGCAAGCAACTAAGTACACTTTGGCCCGCGATGACCCAAGAACTATTGAGCTGCGCTTCAACATAATTACTCAGTGAAAAGGCTGCCGATGTCAACTTTCAAGAGAATTGCGTATTTGTTGATGAAGCAGGCTTCCATTCACAGTTGATGAGAGGCCGTGCATGGTAAAGGGTTGTGGATCCTGCTATCGTGAAAGTACATACCCAGAAGGATGTAAATATCAGCATTGTGGGTCGTATCCCCCGTTTGGGAGGGTCTGCTTCTCGAAAATGGAGCCGTTAAAGAAGAGTGATGAAGCCAAGATCGAGGAGGAGTTTCCTGAGCCGAGTGCTTCCAAGAAGAGAAATATTAGTGCTCAAACCGATGCAAAAGCAGTAAAACTTAAGAAAGGTACTATAGCTTATCATATTGTCCGGTTTATGGAGTCAGTGATGGACATCCTGGATAAACATAATATGAAGAATATATTTATTATTATGGATAATTGCAGAATCCATCACTCTCGCTTTGTCGTTGATGCTATCAACAAGCGTGGATATAAACATTTGTTTATGCCGCCATATTCACCCTTCTTGATCCCCATTGAAGAATGCTGGTCCAAGATCAAGAAGACTATTAGAAGAATCCCGTTCGACAAAGCTGACATGCTCATACCACGTATTGCTGAGACGTGCAAGACTGTCACTACAGCCGATTGTCAAGGTTGGATAAGACATTCTGAGACTTATTGGGATCGGTGCCTGCAAAAAGAGATGGGCTTGAAGTAGGATATGTCTCAATAACTTGCTTTACAAGTCTCAAAAAAAATTTAAAGCGCGTCTCAAAAAAGACTCTCGTCTAAATTAGGAAGGTCAGTTCCATCCGAAAAAAATTGTAATTGTCTCAAAATAAAATTGATTGGTCTAACAAAGTGAAAATTCGTCTCAGATTCAAGTTAAAAAACCGTACCTGTCTGGAGAAATTTTTCAATTTCCGCCTGCTCTGTACCTTAAGAACTTATGCATTTTGGACGTGCAAAGTAGTAAATTAGAGGCATCAATTCTTTGTCAAATGGCTATATATAAAGCGTAAAAAGGCTTAGCATTGTATTCTTTTATACCCTGATCTACTTTCTGTTAGCAAAGGCTAATTATATAATTGCTATGTCAATAGTTGTTAGTGATTTATAACTGATCGGTTTAACTAAGATTGCTTCTCATACTTAGTTCTTAAGTAAACATTCAAGATACAAGATATCTAATGGCATTGCTTTTAAGCAGAGTGTTTTATTTGTTTTCTTAATTTATCTAAAGATAGCTTCATGGCTACCCTTGTATGCTCCAGTCTTCTGGCCGCTTCTTCACATGATGTGCAATCTCTCTCGGCTGTTTCTTCGATAAGTTTGTACAGCTCCTTCCGTCTGCTGAAAAAGCGAGACTATTTCCTTGACCTTCGCCAAGAAGTACCATAGTTGTCTTCTAAAGACTTCACAGATGGGCAACCAGTCAGATCAGCGCTGTACTCTCGGCAGACATCAGTTACCGTCATGATATCTCTGTTAATCTCATACGAAGGTGATACTGAGATGGCGCTTGAACTTTGTAGAGACATAAATTGGTCGTCGCTGGTTATTGGGGCCAGGGATGTTGAGGGCGGGACAGAGGGTGAATCTCGGTTGAAACAGGCATTTCCCAGAGCGAAAAAGTAGGAGAAGTCCTGATTAACCTTCTGAAGTTCAGCTGCATGGGAAGCCTGCATCGCATGGATTGAAGAAGAGAGAGATTCAAACCAGGAAGTCATGGTAGAAACTAGCTCAAGCATGGCCATCTGAACCTTTTCGCTGGTGGAGAAGAGCTCGTGGTTTTCTGTAAGGGACGCAAGTACTTGCTGTTCGAACTGCTTGTAAAGCTCCGTCGCAAACATATCACATGTCCAAACATAATAGAAAGGATATTTCTTTTTTAAGACCACGGAGTCCTACGAAGATTGGCATATAAGTAAGATTAATAACATTAATGTTCTGTATCTATTACCTGAAGGAATACCACTCGCAAGCGAGACAGCAGGTCCAAAAAGTTTGGTCCCGCGATGTCCTTTTGTACTCCATAGTTGATGTTGAATTTTTCCTTCTAGAACTCAACGCCCGGGACGGCCATGTTTTGCATGTCTATGGGAGGGACGACAACAGCACGCGACAGAAAGTAATTGCCTTGGTGAGGAGGAAAGTCTGCCAAGCTCTTCATCGCTTCAACTGGCAAACTTGAGACGTAGCAGCCGACCATGCGATCAGTTCCCCATCTGCCCACCAGCCTCTGTTGGTCACTCGAAACGTTTTCCTGGGCAATCATATTTAATGCGCTCTTTCTGTTAGCGTGCGTCATCTTGGAGGTATGAATGCCGAATCGACGAGCCATATTCGATCTTGCCGTGCTGATTCGTCTTGCCAAATGTAATGGTAGCCACCAAAGCAATGCAGTCGCAACCACCCTGATTGTCAAGTACCAGCGAGAACAGATCGGCAAACTGCATCCCAAGGGCGGATTGGCTACTGCAGAGCATGGCGTGGCTAATAAGGAAACAAAGCCTGTCTCTGCAACTAGCAGTATTGTTCTTCTCAGTTAAGAAATAACGGCCGACTTGCTCCAGTTCCTGCTTCGTGTAGCCATCGTTTAGGGCGTTTTTTACTCGGTCTTCATAGTTTTGTCTCTTCACCGTGACTTTTCCTTTTCATGAGTGTCAAGAAAGGTTCTGACAAGCGGTCTTCTTGCTGGTCCATGAGAATTCAAGCCAAGTGCCTTCAGCTGATTGTAGATATCCACAACAGCTTTGACGTACGCAAGTATAGACTCCTTGCCCAAAGGGATTGGCGTGCCATCTTCGTTTTTTCTAAGCTTTCGGCCGCGTTTCATGATATGTTCTGCAAGGAAATAACTGGACCTCTTGTCGGTGACGATTTCTCCGTCGCCAAACCGCTGTTGGAGGCACCATTCCTGAAGGCAAACAAAGCACGTTTAACTTCCATGTATTCCATATAGGTCTTGTATTTAGAATTACCTTCCACTCTTGTTGCTTAGCAGAATAAGCCTTAAGGGTATTTGCGGGACGATGAACCATGCTTCGAGAAATAATCATTTGGCTGCTGTAATGCATTGTAGCATTATTGTCAATCATTTGTTGAAGACCTTCATCGTTGACAATAGAGCGACTGTTCGTTTGGTCATTCATTTTATAAGCGAAGAGAGCTATATATGAAGCGCATTTAGATTGTATTATACGAAAGATATGTAGATGCTATAATAACTTATATTTGGTTCAAAATAGTTGATAATGAATGAAGAAAAATGTATCTCTTTTTGGAGTCTTTATATATCCATTGCTCGCTCCAGTTGACTGATCTTGAAAGCTTGTCATCCAATGTCATTCTTACTATATCAAGACAGAAAGGTATCTTTGGCAAATTGGTCTTGGCAAGGAAGAAAAGTTTTTTAGGAGATCTTTGTAGTTTGAAGGGCTTTTTTACTATTTCAGGAGGGGAAAGTGATCTTGGCAGAAATCAAAGTCTTTTATGCCCGATCTTTTTATTATCATATTAAGACAGCGAGGCGATCTTACCAGGAAGTATGGGGCTTTATTGGCTGAAAATGAGACTCAACTGTATGAGACCCAGATGAGTCTCAGAGGGTGAATACCAAGGTATTTGCAAAGGTATTCTTCTTAAATTTTGACGCCAATTTGAAATTGTTCGTGTAACCCAGAATTGCTTTGTTGTTTACAGATGCACCAAACAATCATAAAACGTACTTTGGTTAGCTGAGTAATCTAAAACCATTTATAGGCTAACATAGTTTATCGAGCTCATATTTACGTTATTGGTGTAGGAAACGAAGGGATATAACAAGTATGGTTTCAGGATGCTGTCGAGAATTAGTCTCGTTAGATATTTAAGAACCGTCACAAAATTGATGTCAATGATTGAGGAGCTACTGGTATACCATGGAACAGCACGAAGCAAGTTTTCTATAATGCCGGCGACGAAGATTAAGGGCGTGTATTTCACGGCCAACACAAAAACACTTTACCCTGTCATCACACTGTGAACCAATGGAAAGCAGTTCATAGTTTACAAACAATATCATCTGTTTCTCAAGCCTTAACCTTATAAGATGAATGTATCTGCTAGCATCCATGCAAGGCGTAAATGTGTCCTGGTAAGCACCACTTCTTGCAGGAAAAAACGCCTTACCATGGTGTTCACCAAGAGTATGATGCATGAACAAGCAAGGTTAGACAAGTTATCCGTAATCCTGGTTACAAGCCAAATGTACCACGGTCCGGTTTTTGTTTGTCTGAGTATTAATAACTGGAATACGCTTCCGGAGGAGAAGCTGGAGTTATCGCCTTGTTCTTCCTCAAGTAGATTTTGCAAGATTGTCCTTGTTCTCTATTAATTCCTTCTGTGCGTTGCAAGTTACAAATCCTTAAAGACGTACTGCACGTTATAGTACCCACATTTCGTTTCGTCCTTTTGCACTATTAACATCGATAGAATAAATGTCGATTTGGCAAACAATAACCACCTTTCTTGTATTGTGCATTTTCGGAGTTGAGCTCCCGTAGTAAGATTGGCGTTAAAAAGAACAGACTGCTTGAATCAAGCTTTGAAAAAGGCTTATTTTAGTAAGCGGCAACCTCCTTGTTGCTGTCTTACGAATTAACAATGCTACATCACAAAATTACATGCAATGAGTCCAAATTTCACAAGCATACCTAGCCAATGGGGCAATGTCTACGTTTCTTTATTTTTTTCTATTTTGCCCACGCTGATGGCTCAATTGTTGGCCATGTTTGCGACACATATGCATCTGGGATGAATTATGCTCTGGATAAGGTGGTGCCACATTGCTCAGTACTTTGTTCACTGCTAGATGGTATCGGCCCGACGGAAAACATGTGAAATTACAACGAAACATTGGCTGCAGATCTAAGCCATGTATATGTTGCCATTCTTAAACATCAATAAAAGTGCGTCGAATTGCATTCTGTTTACAAAAGCGCAAAAGAGCTTGACGAAGTACGTATAAGTAGTAAAAAAGGGCGTTTTGGTCTCTTCATTTCTTTTTTGATCTGTTTCATACAACAAAACCACTTTTGATTTCTAATATTGCAATGTCCAGTTCGGCGTCTCCTGCTCTCAGCGTTGATGAAGTGATCGGAGCATGTGTGAGAAGTATCGACGAAATGTTACAGAAGGAGATATCGGTATTTCGCGCAATATATGAATTTCATTGCTATTGTATCTCTCCAAATCAAGCTTTCGACCCTTCGCAAGATACACAAGGATCATTACCAAGTATTAATCAAGAAAACTCTTTTGAAAGAGGTAAAGGGCGTCTTTTTGCGCAAGCCTTTCAAATATTTTTATTAGCAGCAATTGCAGCGCACCATCCTCAAATTCAGCAGACATGCATTTCAGAAAGGCCTCCAAATAACGGAGATGTCATCCATACACGCCCAAAGGTAAAAGATCTGGCAAAGAAAGAGAGGTTTCGAACAAGGTAGCAAGTAATTAACCAACATAGAAGCAAGCCCAGAAAAAGCATTACTGCCCTAAATGTGGAAGAGATTTCACCAAAATATCCAATAGAAATCGTCATATGAATGAGAGTTGCCAAGTTAACCCAAATAACAGATATGGATAGATTCTGCTGGAGTAATTTAATCCACTGTTATGTAATAAATCTTCAAGCTTGCAAAACCGCAGCTTTATATATTCTGATGCCCTACTATATCATGAAGACTACTAGATGAACTCAGTAAAAAAGAAGACCCACCTGTCTCTTTAAAATAAGCAACCATGACATAAGATTGAGATGAATTAACCAGCAAGGCCCTTGACTGGTGCCGTCTAAATAAGTTTTAAATCTTATGGGATGACGTTAACGGAAAGCATTGGGTTGCTGAGAAGTAACTGATTGATAAAACAAAGCGTATTAAAGTAACTGATAATTCAGATATACGATTGCTACCGGAAAATGGAGGAAAAACAAACCGCACTTGCACCATCTTGCAGCTTAGCTAGCAACTGAGCTATAGCATTAGACAGCTACATAGCTTCTGATTCATTTCAGATTTTATAGAAGAAGCAAAATGACGTCAAAACTTCAGATTGGGTGTGTACGAGCACAAAGAATGGCTTGCTTGGCAAAGACCTCGTATACATTTCGAAAACTGTTGTCTAGGGACAGCGTTTAAGCGTAGATTAACTGATTTTTACGCAGCACAAGTGCTCGTATAGTGTCAGAACATAAATTGCTTTATCCAAGAGACGCACATACAGTTAAATAAGAGATTTATGAGACGATATACACAAAGAACAATAGGATAATCGCTACAATGTTGGATGATAAATGCACCAAATCTAATAAGCAAAACATGGAGACAGGTTCAAGAGTGCATCACGGAAAATATCGATGACATTGGTGGATAGTGTTCTTGTGTCGAATTAGCGCGTCTTTCCTTGTAAATCTCTTTGTACATTGGTCGCAATAATACTTCCTTCTGAAGTTGAGTTCCTCTATATTATTGTTGGATCTCCTGGTGCCACTCTGTCTCAAAGCAGGTGTTTCACTTGCATAATTGTTGGTCAAGTTCTCGTCTATTGTTTGCTGGTATAGTTGGTAATCGGTGGTGCTGATCACATTTTGACCAACGTCAAAGCGATTAAGCCAGCTGTTCTCGGAAGATAAACCGTGAGGACCAGCACTCACAAGATGTGATACGTCGCTTGGCGTTAATGAGTCGTTTAGACCCGTAGTCGGTGTCAGCTCCCATGTCGTATTTAGACGAATGCTCAAAGACAGTATTTCGTCGACTATGGTCGGAAATAGAGCTGTTACGCGATCGCTATATGTTTGGTTTAAATCTGGAGAAGCTGTGACCTTCGCACCTATTCTATGTAATAGGTTGGTACCCTCAGAGATTAGGGATATAGCATGCTGTGTGATTTCCGCATAAATATCTATCGATTCGCTATCATTTGGCAATATCATTGTTCAAGTTTTCAGAGAGATATGGAGTGGATTCAATTGAACGACAGAAACTTTGACGGCGTAGGACTTAACTGATGCTTATTTATACTGGTGATGCAAACTTTCTAAAGCTGATCCACCATCCGGGCCAACTCCGCCGGCTCCCCCCTTTTTTTTCCCGTGAATTCTTCGGATAATGCCTGAGTAAAGGCTGCGAGTTCTTTGACTCCCCCTCGAGGCCATCAACTGCCCCTATGCTTACATTTTGATCGTCACCACGTCATTCAATGCAAAAGCTAAGAAATTCTGCCCTAAAAGAATTGTCGAAAAAGCAGGCAAGTTTCCGTTTTAATGAGGGAGACATATATCTAAAATAAAAGCACATTAGGTCAGAAGTGGTGATTTAATGCGTCCAAGTAAGTCTTCGTTGCTTTACTCCTTGAGTTCGTGAGTATCTGGAATAATCTAAAGCTATTGCTGAAGATGACACATAGCCACTGAAAATGGATGTGTTAGACTTGCAGCAAGCAGACTTCAATAGCTCCCCCTTTTTTTTAAAAAAAAATTCCGAAAAGTAGCAGTTATTTTTGTTAGCAAACTATACAGGGGTCGAGTGCTATTTCCTTTGTTGTACTGCCTTCACGCATGGATTCAGTACCACGGGGATATTACCCTTATCCTTAATAAAGGGGTAGAAATTCAACAGAGTATAAATTCTTATTTCGTTGATCTCATATCATTTTTTCTATTATACTTTCATGTCAAACATTAAGCCATTCGACACGGATCAATCATGCCCTTCTGCACACGCCTCTTCCGATATCGCTAACGCCCTTCTTTTGACGTTCCAATCTCTTCCAATGAATCCAAAGGAGATCTCAGGTCTGCTTGATGAAGTCGAGAATTCATACCGGAAAGCCGTCGGTCTAGTCAATGCACCATGTAATGAGGCGCTTCTTATGAAGTTTGGATACATGAGAAAAGTGTTGCAACATCTATCTTCTGAAAAGAGATTTCCTCAAAATTACTCCTATGATGCTCTTGAGAAAGCTAATAGTTCCAATTCCAGTCATAACTATAAGGCAGACGGTCCTTTCAATCAATCGCCACTAACGGTCGACGAAGCACGTGCTCGATTGGCAAAAGATGATGCTCTACAACTCCTATTGCAACGCGTCAGTGATGTTCAACAATGCCACCATACGAGTACTCAACGAATGCGTGCCCTTATCGACTTTTGCATTATGTGGGAAGGAGCGTTTCATTAGTACTATGTCCACCTAAGGTAGGCTCTCTTAGCATCCTAGAAGACTTTTTTATTGGGTATTGTATCATTTGTCATTAATCTATTCGTCAATTTAATTTGTTTATAATTTTACCACAGCCTTTCCCCACGAGTTAGCAACTCTCTGGTTTACTTTGCTCAATGCTTTGTGGCCAAACAATGACCAGTTGAAGTCTTGTGGGTAATGCCCTAGCTTTGCATAGTTTAACGCAAGAATGGAACAAGCTTTATTTTCAAATTGTACACAGTCATAGTGCATTGTTCACGGTTGTGAATAGATAGGGAAAGGAAGCAATTGCCTGTCCCCGAGTGGACTGTGTTCTTGCAAAAAATCAACTTTGCTATTGTCAAAAAGATAGCAAAAGAAAATATTCTATATGATCATCGTGTCTTTCTTTTTATTTCCATCCGAAGCCTACTGTTAGCTTTCCATGCACCCTGCATTGGTAACAGGAAAGGAAATTGTTGTCTTTTTTTTTGTTTTAGACTGCATGTTATATTATACAACCATTGAGTGACACGAGTCTTTTTTTTTTTTTTTTTTTTTCTTTTTTTTCAACGA